>VDFB02255532.1:63023-112976 GCA_007258455.2 Sequoia sempervirens | reverse complement strand
GGGCTAGACCATTGCACGGATCGGATGCAACTTTTCTGCTGTGAGAGGTCTATCTCGCGCGGCACTGCTCAACAAACTACTTGTGACTCCCTTGCGGACGAGCCCTTTCCTGTTCACAGATTACGCCTTTTGCTTGCGAGTCCTCCATCTGGAAGGAACTCGACTTCTACAAGTGCATCGCGGAATTATGCACCTGCGAGCTACTGGGAGCTCATGACAATGCATGTTAGGAACATGACTAACTTGTTCACTTTCTCTGAACGCTGCTGCACACTGCTGGTACAGACTGGGTGATTCCACCGAGTCTTCATCCTTTGTGTCTCCCATAAGACAACTGACTACTAATCTCGTTCACCTTGAACTCTGAGACTGGCCTTCACGTAGACGGGCTCTTGGAGCGCTGCTAGATCCAACACCAAACTGCTGAGGAGTTCTTTCTGCTCTGCGGGGAGGCCAACTCGACTGAGTGACTCCCACTTCTACATTGGGCCCAGGATCCGGCTCACCTGGTCCAATGGCCTCAAGGAATGTTCTTTTGATCTCACATACCTACTCAATTACGTCCCAGGTTTGACCTGGTTCCACCTTTCAATCGGTATGCCTTGTTGAGGTCTTGCAAAGATGATACCCGCTCGAGTGTCTGGGACTCCTTCCTTGCTGTTCCATAGCTGTATCGAACAACAACTTCACTGGCATCATACCTTGACCATACTGTACGCCATACTGATGACCCGGCCCTTGGGTTCAACCCCTGTGATCCTTCTGAGGAGGATTGGATCTACCTCAAGAGTATGCCGACATGCTTTCCTTCAATGGCGCCCATGAGTGCCCTGCACGACATGGTCCAGCACGGGTTGCGGGGAACGCACGGGGTGCGACTCCTCGACTTGCACTCGAATGCTGAGGCACGGACTTGCTCCGTCCTCAGGCTTACATGAGCTCGCTTGCTAGAACTCGGACTAGCTCGTTCTAGACTTTTACTCGACACGGCTGAGATCTTGGCTACCCCAGTCTTACTGTTGCCGACTCGGTTGAGTAGCTCGCCCAACATTGCATCCCACATTTGAGCTCGTCGCTTGGGGCGAGTTCCAACATCGTAGTCCCCTCGGCGAGCTGCCTTGGAACTAACTCATGTTGACCCTGTTACTGCATTTCACAGGGATTAGGATACCGGGTTCACCACAAAACCTCTCTCATTTCATCTAGGGCGGAACGAAGACTTCCTTCGTCCCTAAGACTAATGAGTGCACCTGAGCCACTGTGTGACTCGAGGCGGGAGCTACTTCTGTTTCGCTCCTGGAAGGATGAGTCTGAGGTGCATGTTGTTTGTGACCTGCTGCGGACTCACGGTGCAGAGCATCGGTGCCCCTGATGAGCGACGCGATGGTGCAGCCCTATGATGTTCATTTCCATTCGAACGATCATACCTCCCTATATAAGCTATTAGTACAAATCCCTGACATCGGTAGGATGACACCGAAGAATGGGCGAAGCCCCCAATTTCCTCCTTAAGTCCATCTAGCGTTGGGGATCCAATAAGCTGAATCCCAACTCCCCGATTTCTGCCTTGACCTGAACCACTTCATAGCCCATAGGAAAAGTATTGCTTTTGCAGGCTCTTGGCTAGCCTGGCTAACTTGCGTCACGGCTGGGCGTGACCTTTGCAGACTTGACGTCTGACTAACTTGACTCGCCATGGCTTGGCATGACTCGGTACTTCATTATGCCGCATGCTGCACTGTCCACGCTACGCTGAGGGTAACTCGGCTCGACGCTGGAGTGTTGTCCAACTCACCTCGACACTTCTGCAACACTGACACAAGTACCTGCTTCCAGTGCAACTCGGCCCATGTCCGATGGACAACGGACTTGGCATACGCCTCATGGTAGATGGGTGCACAATGGCTCGCCGTACGGCTCCTCGGCTGGGTATGCCCTATGGATGAGTCCTAGACGTGGCGTCCACTAGACTCCTTGTTCCAACTCGCATGACCGCTGCGATTCACCTGACTCGCACATAGACACACCGCATCGCACCCGACTTGTAACACCAAGGGTGCAGCTCGGCTGAACCACACGCAGACTCGGTCTGGCGTCCCTCGAGCGCACTGTTCACTTCAAAGCCCCTTACATTCTCCCCCACTTAAAAATAGGCGACGTCCTCGACGCCGAAACATCTCGAGGTGAGAACCATGCTTGACTGCTTGCTGATGAAGACTTACGAACCTATCCAAAAGGGATCTCCAAATGCTGAACTGATGACTGCTTTTCTTACTGAAGTGAAGCGGATGTTGCATGTCACTGACACTACAACGATTTGCAAGGTCTTAGATACCTTGACTAACTTACTGAGCTGTTCGAGTTAGAACACTGCATCGCTCTGGGATACACTACTCAGGCACTTCCAATAACCACTGAAAGCTCGCTGCGACAACGGGGTTGCGCAGGTTCAGTATCTAGCCTCTGGCGACTAGCATACCCTCTTCTGATTGTTTCTCGAATTCAAACCTTCGACTTTCAGCTTCGCAGCTTCTGTCCATTGTGTCATCTCTTCGGCCTATGATGCCCCAGTACCGTAGCCTCTGGCGACCAGTATACTGTGTAGGCGCGGCTTCGTGGCGTGACTGTAGCACCCACTCGACTGCTGGGAGTCTCTCACCTGTCATGCGACGACCCAAAATGAACGACAACTTCTGTCTGCCGATACACGTCCTGTGTCTGATGATCCTTCAATACTCGATCATACTGTTGTTGTGACTTGGTCTGCTTCAATTCTGAACCTTCCAGCCTAAACTCGCCATAATGTGACTCGGCCTGCTTCGATTGCAAAATCTTCCAACCTTTGTGCCACTAAAATTTGCCTCGGATCAGTCCTTGACGTGATCCTACACCCTGTACACTGAGACTGGGCTCAGGTACCCCATTCGATTTCACCTCGGTTCTGAACTGAGTCAGGAACCTACCCCCTGAACACTACGACGCTGCATAGGTCCCCCTTTTTGCTGCCATGAAATACCCACACACCGCTGCAACTTCTATACCGCGTCCGGCTTCCGCTGACTTATGCTTCCGGTGACCATTCCACAACGCTTGCGACATCTTAACCCAACTCGTAGGCCATGTTGACTTTCTTTTCAACTCCTCACCTTTTGAGGATCACTTGCAACCCCTGATGGATTAGCTTACTGCACTTGCCTTGGACAAGTGACTTTTGTTGAGGGAGCTCGAGAGTGCATGCTCATCGAGTCCACACATGACTGCGTCCATACTGCTGATGTCCGACTTCGATGCACACTGAACTTAGTGCGACTTGACTTCCGAGTCCTGTTGACTCTGCTGACATAGGATGTCAACTCGGTTCTAGGTCATGGGTTCAACTACCCAGCATGTCTGCAACATTGAGACATTGGTGCAAGCCCCGGGCTGGAACTGCACTCGGCCCGCAACGAGAAAAGAGCTCGTGCGACCCTGGGGTGAACGCAACATTCCCCTCTTTAATGGATCTGACTCCACGAATAGCTGAGGTATTCGGCGTCTACGCAACTGGCAAACGACTTAAGGTGCGAGCTTCGCTCGACTAGATGCACATCCTTGTGATGCGACTTAGAAGAGTTCCTTGTGAACTGCTTCGGTGCGTACCCCTTACAATGGGTCTGACTTTAGGAACTCTGTGTTCCGGATTCGATGTTACTGATGAACACCTGGACACCCTTGTGCCCACTTCGAGTTGTTTCGCTCCACAACACAACACAAAAACCAAACCGCGAATGTTTGTCTGCCGCGGGAGTTCTGCACAACTTCGGGCGCGACTCCGTCATTGCCCCCTCCTGCGCTATGAAAGAGGTCCCATTACCTCTTCGGCATCTCTAGAGGACCAAAGCCCATAACGATGACTCTAGAGATACACAGACGCCCAAATTTGATTCAAAACCTGTGCTGTACTGAAACTCGGCCACGAACTGCTCTGAATTCTGATCCCTGCATGGATCGGCCTAGGAATGCTTGATGATACTCTTTCAAACCATCCTGATTCACTCTACACACCGCTGATGGATGATGTGCACTACCTTGACTGCAGTGACTAACTTGAGGACCATGCTCTGATGGCCTGATTCGATCTGCTTGCACAACTGATGGCACTACTGGAATGAAACCTTTCTTCGCTCGGCATTCTACTATCACTCCATTCGCAAATCTGCTCTTTGAAACCTCGGCGGCTTCACGACTTCGACACCGCTGCTGGATGTACCCTGGGCTTGACTCTGGTGAGTCTCCGATGAAGCCGTTTAGAACTCAGCTTATACCTGGCTGAATTTGTGTCTGGCTCGGAGGAAGGAACCCTGCCTCACGCTCCGATAATACCCAAACTTCAACGCACTTCCAATACTCATGTGGAGTACTAGAAGAGAGCAACTTAATTTGCTCTGATACCAACTGTCACGGGGCTAGACCATTGCACGGATCGGATGCAACTTTTCTGCTGTGAGAGGTCTATCTCGCGCGGCACTGCTCAACAAACTACTTGTGACTCCCTTGCGGACGAGCCCTTTCCTGTTCACAGATTACGCCTTTTGCTTGCGAGTCCTCCATCTGGAAGGAACTCGACTTCTACAAGTGCATCGCGGAATTATGCACCTCAAGGAAGCACCGAGCTATGACAATGCATGCTAGGGAATATGACTAACTTGTCTACTTTTCTCGAACGCCGACATCGCTGGTATGCATCGGTGATTCCACCGAAGTTCTCATCCCGGTGTGTCCCCCATAAGACAACTGACTACTAATCTCGTTCACCTTGAACTCTGAGACTGGCCTTCACGTAGACGGGCTCTTGGAGCGCTGCTAGATCCAACACCAAACTGCTGAGGAGTTCTTTCTGCTTTGCGGGGAGGCCAACTCGACTGAGTGACTCCCGCTTCTGCATTGAGCCCAGGATCCGGCTCACCTGGTCCAATGGCCTCAAGGAATGTTCTTTTGATCTCACATACCTACTCAATTACGTCCCAGGTTTGACCTGGTTCCACCTTTCAATCGGTATGCCTTGTTGAGGTCTTACATAGATGATACCCGCTCGAGTGTCTGGGACTCCTTCCTTGCTGTTCCATAGCTATATCGAACAACAACTTCACTGGCATCATACCTTGGCTGACCATACGCATACGCCATACGGATGACCGCCTTGGTTTCAGCCCTGGATCCTTCTGAGGAGGATTGGATCTACCTCAAGAGTATGCCGACATGCTTTCCTTCAATGGCGCCCATGAGTGCCCTGCACGACATGGTCCAGCACGGGTTGCGGGAACGCACGGGGTGCGACTCCTCGACTTGCACTCGAATGCTGAGGCACGGACTTGCTCCGTCCTCAGGCTTACATGAGTTCGCTTGCTAGAACTCGGACTAGCTCGTTCTAGACTTTTACTCGACACGGCTGAGATCTTGGCTACCCCAGTCTTACTGTTGCCGACTCGGTTGAGTAGCTCGCCCAACATTGCATCCCACATTTGAGCTCGTCGCTTGGGGCGAGTTCCAACATCGTAGTCCCCTCGGCGAGCTGCCTTGGAACTAACTCATGTTGACCCTGTTACTGCATTTCACAGGGATTAGGATACCGGGTTCACCACAAAACCTCTCTCATTTCGTCTAGGGCGGAACGAAGACTTCCTTCGTCCCTAAGACTAATGAGTGCACCTGAGCCACCGTGTGACTCGAGGCGGGAGCTACTTCTGTTTCGCTCCTGGAAGGATGAGTCTGAGGTGCACGTTGTTTGTGACCTGCTGCGGACTCACGGTGCAGAGCATCGGTGCCCCTGATGAGCGACGCGATGGTGCAGCCCTATGATGTTCATTTCCATTCGAACGATCATACCTCCCTATATAAGCTATTAGTACAAATCCCTGACATCGGTAGGATGACACCGAAGAATGGGCGAAGCCCCCAATTTCCTCCTTAAGTCCATCCAGCGTTGGGGATCCAATAAGCTGAATCCCAACTCCCCGATTTCTGCCTTGACTTGAACCACTTCATAGCCCATAGGAAAAGTATTGCTTTTGCAGGCTCTTGGCTAGCCTGGCTAACTTGCGTCATGGCTGCGCATGACCTTTGCAGACTTGACATCTGACTAACTCTTCGTCATGGCTGGGCATGACTATGCAGACCTGGCGTCTGACTAACTTGACTCGTCATGGCTTGGCATGACTCGGTACTTCATTGTGCTGCATGCTGCACGGTCCACGCTACACTGAGGGTAACTCAGCTCGACGCTGGCGCTGTTGTCCAACTCACCTCGACATCTCTGCAACATTGACACTAAATACCTGACTTCCAGTGCGACTCGGCCCATGTCCGATGGACAACGGACTTGGCATACGCCTCATGGTAGATGGGTGCACAATGGCTTGCCGTACGGCTCCTCGGCTGGGTATGCCCTGTGGATGAGTCCTAGACGTGGCGTCCACTAGACTCCTTGTTCCAACTCGCATGATCGCTGCGATTCACCTGACTCGCACATTGGCACACCGCATCGCACCCGACTTGTAACACCAAGGGTGCAGCTCGGCTGAACCACACGCAGACTCGGTCTGGCGTCCCTCGAGCGCACTGTTCACTTCAAATCCCCTTACAAGTAGCTTTTAAGGAATTTGAATCCTCCTAATGTACGGTAGAATCTTTGGCCAATATACACTCAAATATATCTAGGAACCCATTAAGCATAGAGAATGATGGGTAAATGTACCACTGAGCATGGCAGGTTATATGTTAGACATCAGAACATACAACAATGTGGCTAACAATTAAATTATGGAAATAATAATGGAACAATTTCAATAATGATTGAGATGATTTAATAATGGTCACGAAGAGAGAACTTGCAAGTGTAATGGAAACCAAAATGAAACTAACCTGCAACAAGGATGGTAAACATTTAAATTAGCTTCTTGCCGCAAAACACATAGAAACAATCAACCATATGGATATCCTTCACTCCACATTGGTGTTTCAGTTTGTCCACAGATAGATCAGGTCAATAATTTGATCAATATTGTCATATTTATGCTGGGAAAAACAAGATCTTATTTTACACATCTGATATTTCTTGCTAACTTCAATATTTGGACCATTTCCCCAGGTGCTGGAGCTTTCCAACAGCTTTACAAGTCTAGCCACACCTTCAACTATCCCATCTGTGCTTATACAGCTCTTTTTAGGAATTGCAAACAAAATCTTGTTCACATCTTCCTCTATCTCAAGACTGAATAGCTCCTCAAACACCTGCAACCATAAGTGCCAACCGTCAAAAGATGTGAAAGATGATTGAATATGCATTAATATACTTCAAAATAAATACCATTTCCATTCTTGAAATAACCATCTTGTGAACTGTTGCTGACCGCGAAACCAAATTCAGAATGAGAATTCCTTCAGTGAAAAGGGACTCTTTTGCATTTCTTAGGAATGATTCTTCCACAAAACTTGAATGTGGGCAGCTCAAACCAGTACTGCACACATTAATACAGATAAATGAGTAAAACATATTAGAGAATCAGCAAAGTAAATAAAAGAAAAGCAACAAGGATTATAAAATTATATTATAACTTAAAATATTTGAACCAAGCAGATAAATTGCATGCACGGAACCCTTCTCTCTGTCCCATATTTTGCATTAATAATTATTTCTATAAAGACAGTAGAAGTCGAACCAAGCAACTTTACACTTTCATTAACCACAAATTAATAATATATTAATAAAATATTAAATAACAGTCACTTACCTTAAATCATCAGAGTCTACATCAATAATAAGAACTTGCACCCCTTTGCTAAAACTTGTATGAACATCAGCTATTGAGGTTTCTGCATCAGCTTGCAAAAACTCAGATTCAATAGACTTTGTGAGTGAAATGTCACGTAAGCCAGTAGATTTTGAAACTTTTGCCATTTCTTCCACCATCTTCACTCCATCGCCTATATGCAGCTGTATACCATTCCCATTTTTAATCATGTTCTACGATCTTCAAAATTTAAATACTATTAAGTTTCTTGAAAACTAGAAACAACAAACATTATATCTTGTACTTTGTCAGATCAAAAGGAATATGATATTTGAAATGAAATGAGCAACTACATTCTACAAACAATTGGCTAAGGTACCTTCTATGTGTATGTAATGTCCTATTTTTAGATTTTCCTAGAATTTCTAATTTTTGAAACAAAACAAAAAAACTTAAAACAACAAACTAAAAAAATGAAACAAGTAGCTGGAAACCTCTTTTTAAACCCTCAATGGCTGGTATGTGTTGATGTGATTTTTGTGACCGCACCAATCAGCAGAACAAAGTAATCCGAAGGCTACTCCATTCTCTCTTGATCAAAGTATTCCGTGCGCTAAGATTGCTAGAAAGATCGCACATTCAACTCCAAGGTTCCGAAATGCTTTGGAATACCCTCAGTAGGTTCGTTGTGATATGCTGTTTTTACGAGGGGACTTACACAATTGTTCTTTTAGGTTTGCAGTTGACAACAGACTAATGATTGGAAGGGAATTTACGCAATGTGGATGATTTAGCAATAAGGTACATTTACCTAAACTAACCAGAAAAATATTGAATTGAATGGTTGCAGGGATTAGAAAATCTATGTTCTATCTAAAGGCGGGACACAGGATCGATTTTGGCAAACTTCAACCAAACTCTGCTCTACCTCACGTTGGACAGCTTACACAAAGTTGGTGCAATCTTCAAGGGGATGGCAAGAAATGTTCAAATTATAATCTGACATCAAGATACCATCAAGACGACGCATACCAAGATATGAATTACAACTGAAGTTAGGCTTATAAAATGCTCCAGTTGACCACACAAGGCAAACTTGCCATCAACAAGCCGCTAGTGGTATGGATGAAAATGAAGTTGCCTCGATCAACACCACAAATCCATAGATAATATCTACTTGCATGAAATGAAAATTACTCTATTTTAAGCTACTTTACGCTACTTGAAGTAGAAGGGACGAAGAAACCTTGCTAGCTATCCATAACAAAGACGAATTTCACCATCAATGAAAAGATCTTCTATTATGAAAGTTTTACACAACAATCTCTTACAAAAGTTTTCAAAGGAAAACTTTCCTTCTCCTCCAAACTATGCTATGCTAAGCTACACAATCAATCTCTCAGCTCTAGTCTCTAATATGATGTCTATTCTAATTCTAATCTTCTAATGAATACAAATGAGGGGGACTCCCCCTTTTATAGATAGCCCAGTCCAATGGATGGCTCGGATTACAATCAAATAAATGGCTCAGATTGAGCCACCTCAGCCCTAACCCTAAAAATGCCAGAATGGGGAGTGGTACAATAAATGAATCAAAGATTCCCACTCACTCCCAAAATAGTAAAGGCAATTAATGCCCACAATCAATCCTCTAGAAGGTCATCATCCAGTAGTGCATTCCCGTTCTCCTTCTCCCTGGGTGCAAAATCGATGAACCTGGTAATCACAGCCTCGACCTCCTGAACTGAGATAGGCGGAATATGATCCAACTGAAACTCCAATACTGTAACCGCTGTCCGTGCCTCGTGCAAGATTTTCTCCAAGCAGTTAAAGCATCCTATGTACTCTGAATCAGGCTGGAGAAAGTAGAAATGTTCTCAAAGTCATCCTGCACGAAAGTCTTCACCTCTGAAAAGAAAGGCAGTAGCCCACTCCTCAATCCATCAGTAGTCACCTCATCGGAATTCAACCGTCTAGCAAAGATTGCCTCCAAGGTATTCAAGACCCCATCAATAATGTTTGTCATAGCCTTCCTGACTCTGGCATAATCCGCCTGTGCTGCATCAAAGAATCCACGTCCTGTGACTACTGAAGAGTACCATCCAGCAAAATTATATCTATCACCCTCCTGAATGACTCCTCCATCAATCAGCATCTACAAAGGAGTATGCATCAATGCCTCTAGACACTGAATAACTTTGCTCTGATAAACAGAAGCATCACCCCAAGCTTGATCAACTGCCTCCATACGTGCCATAATGCTGGAAGCTTGCTGGTAAGCATGAGCAAGGTCTTCCATGAACTTCTCTGTCTCGGCACAAACTCCTGTAACCCATTTATCTACCTCCTGTGCCATCTTCCTCAAATCCTCCAAGCCACTAACTGATTCTCTGGATAACTCAGCTGGAAGCTCAAGTGCTGGATTCTCTTGCCCACAAGGACGAGACAAGTGCTGCATGTATCCTATCAATGTCTTATGCTCTTGCTTCAATTTCTTATATTTTCCTTCAGTCCTGAACAATCTATCCTTAAGCGCCTAATAGGAGTTATCACATTCCTCAACAATTTGTGCACTTGTGGGACGTCCTAACTCCATAGTTGTGATCACATAATTTTTCAGCACTGCTTCATCCCGATCACAATCAACTTGTGGCACCGCTACATGAAGGGTGCGAGAACCACCCTCATCAGTTGAAATCTTCGAAAAATTTTGTGCTCTCTTCTTTGGTGGAAGCGCACTGATCCTATTCAAAAACTCTTCCATCTCTACTGCCGGATCAATCTCTTCACTGGGGCTCCTCATTCTATCTCTAAGCCAATCAGGTACAACCTGCTGAATAACAAATGGCTGCTCCTCTCTTGCCTCTACTTCATGGACTTGTTCAACTTCAATATCATTCTGGCGAGGCCCATCGGCCTCTAGTGGCTGAGTATCTCCTAAAACTGCATCACCTTTTAAAGTCGTCTCTAACTCACGCTGGAAGTGAGTATCAGTAGCAGTCTCTTCATCTTCCTCCAGGTGATCATCTCTAGTAGGAGCATTAACACTCTGGCCAACTGACTCCCTCTGTGGTGGCTGATTTTCTTCATGTAACTCCTGCTCTTGATTCATTGCAATTCTCTTATCAGCGAAAAGTGAAACCCCCTGTATACTTGGAGAACGTGTCTCCAATGGTGTGGGTGACTCAATTACAACTCTCGGAGGCTCCGGCTGAACAGGCTCCGGTCGAACTGGCTCTTTCCTTCGAGATTCTAGACCTCGAGTAATTTGTTTCTTCCTGCTGGTAGTGGGTGTCCTGTGGTCTCCCATCAAGTTGTAAGTCAAAGGAATTGACCTACTCTTCAATCTGCTCACATGCCTCTCAACCCATGCTCTAGTGAAAGTCATGACTGAAATACAAAGTGTGTCCAAATCGGCTATCTCAGGCTCTGACCAATCTGGTAGTGGAAGTAGAGTATCCCTCACTGCCTCATAATCTGGATGGAGAACGTTCATGTCCTCATCCACCTGGTCCGGTACTGGAATGACTTCACACTCCCTGATCATACTCAATGGCAACCTAGAGAACATTCTCTTCCTGACTTCTGCCTCATCTGATGTACCAACCCAGTAATCCTCAATGTTTGCCTTATGCTTGAACTCTTCTGACAGTATCCACCTGATATTGCTATGTGGATCATAATGCTATATGCTGGTGTGATAGGAAAAATGAAAGAACTAAAGCTCATTTTTAGCTTCTTTAGCTGCCTGAAGTGAAGGACACACTTCGTCTGAATTACCCATGACAATTGGGAAATCAACTCCCCCCTTCTTCTTTCTCTTCTGAATCTTATCGAAGGCAACCAGTTGCCTAGATATCTCTAACATCAAAATTCTATTGGTTGGGTACTTAGGTAGCCTATATGGATATGAAGAAAAACCTTGCAGCCTGATGTAAGAAAACTTCGGAAACTGAATAAACCAGCACCCATACCTTTCTATTAATTCTTGAGCTTCCCTCGAGATCCTATGATGAGTCCGCTCTTGAAGTGATCTCGTTATGTGCATGGTGAAGGCATCATTGACACGCTTGTAATGAGTAGTGCTTGTCAGGTGCAACTGTGGACAAGCCTCATGGATTTTGAACTGGTGAGAACCACAACCAATAGGTTCCTTGTAAGATATTCCTCTATACTTCGTCATACAAGCCAGCATGTAAATAAGGTAGGAGCCCATATAGAATGTCTTCGTCCTCCTCAGACTCGAGAGCTGCTCATACAAATTGTCACTAATCATCACAGCCCAGTTGATGTGTTATTTTCCTTCTAGCACGAGGTTGATGTAATAAAACATCCATGGTTCAAAAATAAACGCTTGAGGGCAGCCTCCAACTCTACTCAGCATCATGATCAGGTCACAATACTCCTACTTCAAATCATCTGATATAATCTACCTCGGCAACTTTGTACGAGAGGGCTTGGGCTTGTTCATCCAACGAGTGTTGATCACTTCTGCACATCTCTCGAATGTAGAAACATGCATTCATTCAACTCGTTCTCTTGTTTTATAAATCATCCTCTCGTGTGTTGGGATACCAAAAGCCTCGCCGATAGCTGCAAGAGTGAGGTTGGCGAGTACTTGGCCATCTGGTGAGACAATGGACCTGTGCTTAGCCTCATAGTAATTAGCACACTCCATCATCAGCTTCGAGCACTGAATAGCTAGTGGGAAACCAGCAGCTGCATACAACCCACTTCGAACAATATTGTGCGAAGTCATTGAAGGACGGTGACTGCCAACTCCCATAATCTGATTTTTGAAAGTCTCCAAGTTGAAAGAACCCAAATTGGTGTTAGCCAGCTTGCTCAACTTCGAAGTGAACTTTGACTCCGACAGGAAAGGCTTGCTCAGCTTCTTTATAACAGCCTGCCTAGATGCGCTATTGATATCTCTGCCAGTTGCTCTTACTTCAGCCATCCTGCAAAATAATAAACAGCCATCAGCAATTAACTTAATAAATAAAATATCATGCAGGGGCTGCCAGTCGACTTTTTAAAATTTGAGAAGTTGCAACATTCTATTAATCTGCAAACCTCAACTTCTCCTTCACAATTTTGAACTTTCAACACTTAGAAAGTTTCAGCAAGTAAGCTTCAGCAACTTCGACTTCACACTCTCAACAACTTCAAAAAGACTTAGCAAATTTCTAAGTTGGCTGCAGCAACTTCACACTTGAGAAAATTGTCCAACTTTACTTTCAGCAATTTGCCAGCACTTAGACTTTTTTAAATTCGCACTTCAGCAACTTCAGAATTCTACTTCAAGTCGCACTTCTTTAATACCCAATCACAAACTTTCTTCTGCAAGCTAGAATCAAACTTCTTCAGCACTGCAACTTCAACCTTAGAGCAAATTCGAATTTCTTCAACTGGTGAAAAGAAATGAATAAACTTCAGCTCATATAGCCAAATCGAATTCTAGAAGGAGGCCAATTTTAGCCAATTCATTAAGTCTCCACTACCTCACAACAGGAATTTGAATTTCCCTCCTCTGGCAATTTCAACACTTGTCACTCGACGTCTGGAATCTTGACCTTTTAGAACTTTAAAAGATTTATCTTGACTGGCATACTTAGCAATTTTAATTCACTTTCGAAAATATTCACTTCAATTTCACTCTTTGAGAATTTAATTCACCAGCTGAAGCTCTGTCATTTAAATTTTTAATCAACTCTGACTCTGGAAGATTCATCTCACGAAGAACTTGATCAAATTCATCTAGGCAATTCATTTTAATTTCATCATCTGAAGCTCTTTTCCTTTGAAAACACATTTTATCCATTTTGCCTTAGAAAAATTTAAATTTTCCTTAGGAAAAATCATTATTCAAGTGCCAATCAAATTCTCCATCTCAAAAGCTTTGGCGAAGTGCAGAAGATACTAAAATCCATTCCTTGTCGAAGATCTTCAATACCTAGAAGAAAATTTCTTTCAGAACTTGTCGAATTCATGGGTATACAACGAAGGGGTTCATTTAATTTTTTGAATTTTAAACCTTAGAAAAATATTTCCACATCAAATTTAATCCATTTCTTCATCCCTATGAGTATTTCCCTGCTCTGACTTGAAAATTTCTTTATCAACCCTGTGAAGCTGGCACATTTGACTTCTCCTCTAGCAATCTTATTCATATCTCAAGAAATTTCATCACTTCAAGCCTAGGCGTAATTTTCCTCTAGAGAGGTGGAATTTAGATAACACTTAAGAAAAATATTCTATCACCTAGCATGGGCGCATATAGTTATCAAGGAGGAATTAACTTCACTACTTGGAATATTTTCCTTTCCAACATCTTTGGGCGCATCACACATGCCAAGGTGGACATTTTATTCCAACGCCTTCTATATTTTATTCTATGTCTTATTCAAATTATCATCACCCTACATTTTCAACGCCTAGTACATTCATCTCCCCTTGGGCGCATTTCACACTTGAAGAGGATATTTATTTCCACGCCTTAGCAATATTCATCAACTTGGTGCCTTTAGTATATTGAAGGGGATTTTGACTTTCAACGCCCTTGGTATTTTGTCTTCACATGTCCAAGAGGATGGGCACATTTCACATGTCCAAGAGGATGGGCGCATTTCATATGTGTAGAGGGATGAATCTCTTTCAACGCCTTGACTTTCTTTTGACTAGCTTTCAAACACACGTCGTGTCTTGACATGCCTTCATTTGGGCACATTTAGCATGTCATGAAGGATGGGCGCATTTTACATGTAGTGAAGGATGAAACTTTTCCAACGCCTTTCCTTCTGACCTCTTTGACTTCCCTTCTAAACTTGGGCGCATTTCCTATGTTCAAGAGGATTTTAGAATTTTGTCTTCTTCTAGGCTAAGTTGGGCGCATTTAGCATGTCATGAAGGATGAAACTTTTCCAACGCCTTTGACTTGTTGACCTTGCTGCTTAGGATATGGGCGCATTTTAGCATATGAGGAGGATGGGCACATTTAGAGGGGTGAGGCGGATATAAGTCCAGACTTAGCCATTTTTCTATCACCTTGACATTGCATGAGGGCGCATTTAGGGGTGGCAAGTGGACGAATTTCATCACTTAACCTTTTGCATGCTATTACCTTGAAGTGGGCGCATTTGACCTAGGGAGCAGGATGAAACTCAGACTTAGAAAAATTTTCTATTTCATGCTTGTGAAGAGGGCGCATTTGGCATATGCAAGAGGATTTTTGTTCAAACTTAGAAAAAAATTTCATCTACCAGCCAGCTGAGGATGAGGGTGCATTTGAAGGGTGATGAAGGATGAACTTCAACACTTAGCAACTTTTTCCATCTGCTTCTGCCTGTTTATCCATGCCCTGCTATTTATAGTAAGTCCCTCAATTTTCACACTTTTGAAGCTCAAATCGATTTGAAATTTTGAACAAAGGATCCTCATGACCTTGTCAGCCTGTTCACACTGCCATCCTGAGCTGACCTGCTAAAAATAGCACATTTTTGAAGGTGGTTTACTATTTATAGTAACTGCTCGTTTCTAAGACTTCCACAGCTCCATTTGACTTGAAATTTGAATGACGTGCTCCTCATCGGGTGACCTGCCTATTCACACTGGCGCCTGCTGCTGATTTACTATTTTTAGCCAATTTCTAGAACACCTTACTATAAATAGTAAGTGCTTCGATTGCCTTCAAATTTTACCAGTGGATAGCTTGAAGGATGTTGATCATAGTGAGATACACCGGTTTTTGGAAATTCTGACTTTTTACCCCTATTTTTGGGTCCCGAAGCTGGAAACCCTAATTTGACTAGCATGCATATCAAATGACCTCCATTTGACCTCGTTTCAATTGCACTGCGCCCTGTTTGTGATTCTGATGCACTGGGCAACTGCCGGAATGTACCTGCTAAAAATAGTAAGTCCCTGAATACTAATCATTTTGCTTTGCATGTCACACCACTGCGAAACTCTCGAAAAACCCACAAGAAATCATCAGACATGCAAAGAAAACCCTGACATGCAAACCCTAAAAATAGCCTCTGAAGGCTAAATACTGAAAGTCATTATCTCATTTTGCATGTTATATCGTTGCGAAGGTTTCAAAAAACCCAGAAGGAAAATGCAAACATGCATTGAAGAACTTCACATATAAACCCTAAAATTTGCTTCGGAAGTTGAACTGCTAAAAATAGCAAGTTGTCCGTTTCAGCTCAAAATTTGCAGAGGAGCAGCTTGACGTGTTCTAGATGCAGCGTGACTATCGAAACTCCTTAATTGCTGAAAGGACGCCCTGAATTGCACACTTACTAAAAATAGTAAGTTGTCAGAATTTGATGAAACTTCAATGGAAACTTGCTGGAAGCATACTGACATCAATGTTAGTCTTAGATTTCGATTTATTCACTTCATTTGACCTCAGATTGACCAGAAAGGTACAAACCCTAATTTTCAGACTTGGCCAAATTTCATGTTTAGGCTCACAGATGGGCACAACCCCGGAAAGGCAGACAGCAGAAAAAGACCGAAAGAGAGAGAGAGAGAGAGACAAAACCAAAGCCAAAAGACCAGAATGGAGCAAAAATTAGGGGGTCCCCATTTTGAATGGGGCGACGTGTGAAAAGGTCACAACAGTATGCAACTTCAAATGCATTGAATACAATAGATCCAACTTGTAGATATCAAATTATCACAAATATACCAGCTGATTTATTACTGATATATAATGAACAACCAATATGAAACCCTATGATAGCAATTGTACTCAAATCTGAAGAGTTTATGCTCAAATATATTTAGTATAAATGTTGATATGGCTAAAAATGAATATATTGAACCCCTAATTGCAAATAATCAACAGTTATGAATCCCTAAGGTATCAAATACACTTAGATTTGAATCAAACGCCAACTTGTAACCATCTGAAAACTGATTTTATTTTATTAGCAACAACTAGAACAATTACATAGACTAATATCATGCACAACAATCACAACTTCAAATTTACTAGTGATTTATTTTCACTCACAAACTTAATGTAGTTGTACAGCTAGCATATCTAGCTGTTAATGACTACATTTCAGACCTGTACAACCACTCCTTGGTTAATAATACCCCTATACTGATTGTTGGGCTACCACAGATTGGTTGGAAAGGCTACCGCGAGGTTTTGAAGTAAAATTGTCAAAAGAGGTTGCACAGCAGCCAAAAATCCTCCACGGGGTTGTTGCACACCCAAAATAATAATAACAACTCCAAAATAAGCCTACAAACAGCAATAAAGGCTCGATTGAAGAGGTACAATTTGCCCAAAATGATGTTGACTAGCCTCTCAATGTTGGCACAGCCATATATTGACTGAAATAACATTGTAACAACAATAAATGAGGATAAACTGCCCTCCCAAGTGATGGTGCTCCCAAAAAATTGCTAAAAATACCAATATGGCACTCCAAACAATGTTATGATCTCAATGTTGTGAACTAGGGTAGCAATCAGCAATAAAATCTCTTTGCAAGTCTGTGCAGCAACAATTGATGACAAATATCATGCAAACTATGTCCCAAACCCTAAAAATAGCAATAGAATCATAGATGACAATGGCAACTCCTCCAAAGGATGGTAGAACAACAAATAATTCTACAAATTCAATGATGAAACCCTCCACACTTGCAAACACCAAAATTTGCTTGCAAATCCAACCGCTTCAAATCTGAAAATGATCAAAATCATCTCACATGCAACTCACAGATGGAATTGCCCCAAAGGAGATAGAGTTTTTGTCTCCAAATCCATTGATAAAAATCCAAGAGGGTTTCAAGGTCCTCCAAGATCTCCAAATTGTCAAGGGTTTTTGTCCTCAACAGCGAAAGTGAACACCATAGTTCCACGGGGACGCGTCCCCCCCAAAAAATGAGCCGTCTCGGAGACGGGGACGTTTCCGAGACGCGGGGACGTCAAGGAAACATCCCCCCGCCGTCTCCCCGTCCCTCCGCCGTCTCCTGGACGTTTCCTTCAAAAGGAGACTTCGTCGCGTCTCGGAGTCTTCTGGGCGTCTCCAAGACTCCAAGTTTCCCACGTCCCCTATTAAAATCAAAAATGAAAAACACGCCCTAAACTCGCAGAAATCGCGAGTAATCGCATGCCTAAACCGGCCGCGAGTTAATCGCATAAAAAATCGCAGCCACTTTTTCTGTAAAACGCGCAGCGATTTAGGTTAAAAAACACGCCAAAACGTGCGTATTTTGGGACAAAATCCGCCGGAATTGAAGCATAAATTTGCGAAAAGGCAAATCGTGGACGTTTAATTTTGTTTCAAACCCTTCCTGAACACCATTAAGACGCGATTTATAGCAGGACGGGACGCGGCTAAGGCACAAGAGGGCACGCGATTTATCAGATTTATTTTTAACAGTGTCGGATTCGGAGGGATTCACTGTTAATTTTTTTTTTCATTGTTTTGGTCTTTTCTGGGCATGTCGTCGAATACTGTTGTTTCTGCGTTTCTTTAAAACCTACACAAGAGCTTTAACAAAAAAGCATTTCCGTAAGTTTTCTTCGAATGATTTTTTTCCTTTCTATTTATATTATTTAAAAACTTCATTTTTTTATGTTCACGATTTTAACCTTTTCAAAATTTTAATGATATTTTTATTTTTATAATGTTGATTTAGTTTACATTGTAAAATATAATTAGGTTATTTTATTTTTAATTTTCTTTAAAATAAAATATTTTTTAAATTCGAAAACCTATGACTATATTAAATACTATTAAAAAGTTAATTTAAATGTTTCATTTAAATATAAATATTCTAATATTCTATTTTAATTATATTTAATTTTTTATTTATTAAAATTAAACTTATTTTTATAATATTAATATAAATATTCTATTTTTAAAAATAAAAATAGAATATTTATATTTATATAAAAATAATTTAATTTTTATTATATAAATATAAATATTCTATTTCTAAAAATAAAAAATAGAATATTTTGTTTTATATAAAAAATTTATATTATTTTTTGAAAAATATTAAAAATAGAATATTTATATTTATATAAAAATAATTTAATTTTTATTATATAAATATAAATATTCTATTTCTAGAAATAAAAGAATAGAATATTTTGTTTTATATAAAAAATTTATATTATTTTTAAAAAAATCTTAAAATAAACATTAATTTTGTTTATATATATATATATATATAACATAATTACATTAACATAAATTACTAGGCTATATATAATACACATAACACAGTGATATATATTAATTTTGTTTATTATTTATTTTTCTATGTATTTTCAAATGTTCGATAAATTTGTCGAATTATTGTCGAGTCCGAGTTTTTCAACTATGATTAAAATAATGATTTAAAAAAAAAAAATTAAAAACAAAGATTTACATAGTTAAATTTAAAGTTTAATATAAATATAATATATTATATTATTAAATTTTTAAGACTTCCTTTAGTTTAGATGAGTTTGAGCATTTGGGGTCCCCGTCCGACAATTCCAGTGATGAGGAGATTGGCATGGAGCTTGGAGTTGGAGATGATTAGATCATTAGAGGCATCAGGCCATTAGCTATTTAGTATTTTGTTTTTGAAGTTTGAAGTTTGAACACTGTTGTGTTGATAACTTGATACTTGATTGTAATTGTGAATCATGACTATGAAATTCTGAAATTCAAATTATGAAACAGCTAGTTCTCGTTCCAATCACAATGTCTATTAAGTTACAAGTATATTTTCATTTTGATTTTCATTGTTTCAATGTTCACTAGTTCAATGAAATCATTACAATGTGTTTAAACTCTAAAATTTACTTATTCCTTAGGCTTTTATAGTTATACATCTTTTTATAATTAATTTTTCAAGTACTATATGTATTTCAATGCACCGCTCCCCCGCCGCCCCCCCACCGCCGTCCCCCCGCCACCCCCGCGCCGCCCCCAAACTTAGGCCCCCCGCCCCCGCGCCCCCGAAACCCGTCCCCTGCCGTCCCCCCGTCCCCGTCCTCGAAACTCCGTGGAACTATGGTGAACACAATACTCAAATTCTTGAAAGTTTCTTTGCAAAATGATGAAAGATATGATGCTCAAATGAATCCAAGCGACTCCTTTATGTAGCACTCCAAAATGGGCCCTTGAATCCAATTTCTTTAAGTATTTAAAAATATTTTTTATTTTATTTTAAATATTAAAAATACTATTTATTTTATTTTAAATATTTTAAAATACTTTTTAATTTAATATTACTGTTTAAAACAGTTGTTATTTTAATAATATTATTAAGCTGCTTTTTAAATTAGAAATTACTGGGCACAAATAAAAATAATATTATTAATTATTCCCTTGCTTTATTCTTTAGCCTACAAGAAATGGGAATAAGCTAGAGGTCTTCTCTATTTCTCTATTTCCAAAAAGATGACATGACTGTAGGTAGTGCCAAGCATAGTTTGCAGACTCAGCTGGACTCGACGGACTCACCGCGGACTCAGGAGTCCATTGGCCAGCCAAGTCGACTCGCCACGGACTCGGGAGTCGAGTCCAAGAGAGTCCTAGGTTCGAACTTGGGAGTCCGACCTAAGTCCCAACCCAGGACTCTCCTGTGTGGCTGGGAGTCAAAAGGGGTTAAAAACCCATGTTTTTTTAACTTTTTCTTTCATTTTAACACTCAAGTTTGTGAAATACAGGTCTGCAAATTGAATTGGGGTTGAAAGAAGCCAGGATTATATGTAAACATTTATAATCTTATGATGCTGTTATACATTGAAACTATGAGTATTTGATGACTATGAATGATTAAATTTCAATTGTTGAGTGTTTGATGATCATATGACATGTGTAATCTTTGAATTATGAGTGTTTGATAATCAAATTAGGCTCTTATGTTCTCTAAATGCATTAATTTGTTCTTGTTTTTTTGTAAAACTACGGATTTTTTTTTTTGCCGAGTCCTAGCCGAGTCTTTTCCCGAGTCCGAGTCATATTTTTGGGCTGCTGAGTCCACAGCGAGTCCGAGTTTGCAAACTATGGTGCCAAGGTACCTTCTATGTAAAATAAGGCAAGATTCTAAAACCAATTGATTAGCAATTATTTTACTCCCACTGTTTCTTTAGTGTCTTGATGAATCAGTGTCTAGTGCATATCAAAGTATACATTGGGGGTATAGCATCAGTAAAACTTAACTGCCAAATGCACAACACCTTGTCAAACACCAAAGTCACTTACCTTTACATAAAGCTATTAAATTGTAGCTGGTTTCTTTCAAAATGGGAAAAAACAATAGTGGTGATTTTCTATTGTTTGACTTACAAGTGGTTCCACAAAGAGTGTATAAGAGACAGTGACAAAAGGAAAATATAAAAATGGCAGACATCCAACGGCACACTTGCCAATGAAAAATGCTTCAGAACAAAAAAAACAGTAAACTACTACTATATTCCATTTTCAAATTTATTTCCAAGAATACTCATAAACCTTAATAATATATGTTCTTACCATGCAAAAGCAAGAAGAGTCCCCACAAAAAACACATAGAAATTATGCATACCTTCATTCGTTCATCCTCAATAAAACCAAAACTTTCTTTTGCTAAATTTGCAACAATAGAATCCAGTTCCACAGCCTGAATGACAGAAATTAGAATTTTCAATTATTATCTTGATTCAAAATTATCTAATTTCAAACTCCGGTTTCCATATAAAATTATATGGATAGATGTTACAACCTCAATCTGAAGGAAGGGCATACGCTTATGTAAAAACATTGGAAGCAGACCAGCACCAAGCCCAATTACAACAGTCCTGATCTAGAAAACATAAACAAAGACAATAATCAATTATAGCTTCCAAAAAATATATGCAGACTTTACAATGTAGGCACACGATTTTACTAAAACAAAACATTAATTTCAACATGTAGCCTGGAAAGTATATTTCATACTTAACATCTTCCATATAATTGGCAAAAAATAATTGTCCAAGCAATTCCATATACATAGTTGCTGCATGCACACTTACATCTTGCCTCTAAATGACAACATAAATATTTCATAGTCCCAGGCTCTCTATATGCCCCACCCACTCAAGTCTCCCAGATTACATGTTATTTATGCATTTTTTAACATCTCAAATTCAAGAGGCCCTCTCTATGTCCTACTCATTCAGGTCTCCCAGATTACATGTCCTTTATGCATTTTCGAACATATAAAATTCAAGAGAGTTCAATAACAAGGACAGAATGAAAATGGATCTAATTACAATGAGTGAGAAAGGTCAAAGGCCAGTGTTTCACTTGTTACCAGCATTTTCGATAGAATCCAATTCTCCAATTTGGAAAGAATCAACCCAAATCCAGTGATCATAGCACCATGATACAAACTAGCCAAGTAATAGTGATCCACGAGGAGGTTTGCCTTTGGCCCTGACCAAGCAAGTATAAGAGGACATTAGCCACCAACAGAATGCAATTGAACTTTGCTGGAACCACAATGACTAATGCTCATACTCACATACACAATCTCTTCAGTCCTCATATCCTATGCATAGAAAGTATTAATAAATAAAAAAATGGACTTCAGGAATAACATTGAATGGTCAAGGCTACTTCCCTGGAGAAATTAACAATTCTAGATAATTAATCTAATTTAAAGCACTCCACATTTTTCATTGCACCTGAGTGATTACTGATTTCCATATCAAACTCTTCTAGAAAATAATTAACAGTTCATAAATATATTCATGGAATGTATGAGATGACAAACAAAGATTTCTGGCATAAGTCAGACTATGCAAAATTATTAGTGATGTAAAGCATGAAGTAATGACACTAGATGAGAAGGACTATGATTAGCATCCTTAGCAATTTAAAAATTTAAGTTGTTGAAATTTGAATCAATTCAATGATTCAAAAACAGGATTTCACCAACTGATAGATTATACATTACAGTCATACAACTTTTCCATCATGCAAAATGAATCCTTAGCCTTAAGACAGATTCTTCTTAGGTTTACTTTTCTGATAGTCGGCTTTTTTAGAAACTCATAGGTTGTCGTAAGATAATTATGCATGTATATTCGGAGTAATCATTATGGGATTCATATCATGGTCTTCTGCCATTTGATATTGTCCCCCATGAATTGTCTCAGCCATTTTATTTCAGATCCCTTAGTATCTAAGGTATCTTCTAGTTATTTGGATCTGTTTTGCATTTCCTCAATCAAACCTCTTTATAACTCTGCAAGGACCAAACTTCTTCAATTTTAGCTGCTTGTATGTTTAACACTGAAAATGTTTCCTTCCTGAGATATATCATCACTTCTCCAACCACAAATTTCTTATACCTTCTCTTTTCACCAGCTTTCTCCTTATACTAATCATTCATTTTCTCCAAATGACTTCTTAGTTTCGCATGTACTTCCTACATGTGTTCTGCATACTCCTCTTTCTTCCTTACTTATATTCTTAACGCATTTCTTGGGTTGCTATATGTGATTGCAAATAGTGTCTTTCAAGTACTCTTATTAAGTGAATTATTGCATGCAAACTTTGCCTGCAATAGTACCATGTCCCAATTTCCTATCTTTCCTCCAACCAAACATCTCAACAAATTACATGAACTCCTATCCATTACTTTTGTTTTCCCATCAATTTGCAGGTGGTATGTTGACCTGAATTTCAAGTCCATATTCATCTTCCTCCACATCATTTTTCTTCTTAATGGAATGCAATGTGCCACCTTGAACTAGTAATGGTTGGTATAAACCTATATTTGGCTACTTCCCTTTGTCATTTGGTACATCTTACACCCCTAGACAAGTTTCCTCGCATTCTTGTATATCTATGGCCAAAACTAGTTCTCACTTACCAGGACAACTGTCTTGTCTACCCCAAAATGTCATGCTAAACCATTACTATGTTTTTTCCTTATCAAGTTTTCTCTCATCATGCATCTAGGAATGCATAGCTATATACCCTTGAACATCATCTCATTCTAGATCAACCAGTAGAGCTGCTTACTTTTGTCAAAACTTAACATGTTTTCCATGCCTCCACAAAGTCAGGATTAATCTCATACAATTGCTTCAATTGAAGCAAATCCAACCACCTCTACTCTCATTTTTGTTAGCAAATTATGTCTCCTACTTGCATCTGCAAACTTGTTTGATTTTACGCTCCTATGCTTCAACACAAAGTTCAGCTTTGCATGGATTCTACCCATCTCATGTGTCTTTGGTTCACCTTACCTTGGCTATTCAAAAATTGCAATGTCTAATGATCAATGTAGAACAAAAACTCCTTAAACAATAGATAATGTCTCCACCTCTTTGATGCTTGAATTATGACAAAAATTTCCTAGTCTTAGACTAAAAATATTTCTTTGCATCATTCAACTTTTCACTAAAATATGCCACTAGTTTTCCTTCTTGACTCAACACTGCTCCAATTGCATTCCCACTTTCATCACAATCAACCTGAAATAGCTTGTCACTAGTTGTTTTGTCACTTGATTCTTCAGCAACTTGAAACTTGTATCCACTTCAGAGGTCCACTCAAACTCCTTATCTCCCATTATTGTCTCGGTTAACAATGCACAAATACCACAAAAGTTTATCATGAAATTTCTATAGAAACTTGCCAATCCATGAAAAGATCTTACCTCTCCAATGTTTGTCACCATGGGCCATTCCACAATTACTCTTACCTTCTCCAAATCCATCTTCAATCCTTCAATGAAGATTACAAATCCCAAATATACCACTTCTCTCTTCATGAAACTACACTTCTTAAGGTTTATCAACGACCTAACTCTTAATCTATGCAATACTAATTTGATATGGTCTAGGTGTTCCTCCTTAGTCTTACTGAAAATCAAAATATCATCCAAGTAAACAATTACAAACTTACTAAAAATTCTTCAATACCTCATTCATAAATCTACTTGGCACATTAGTGAATGCAAAGGGCATAACCAACCACTCATATAGTCTTAAATGGTGTCTTGCATTCATCTCCTTTAATTCTTATCTAATGGTAGCCACTTTTCAAATCAATCTTAGTAAAATAGTTTGCTCCACTCAAATAATTAATTATATCATTTATCCTTGGCAATGTGAACATATATGTTATGGTGATCTTGTTTATTACTCTAGAATCTATACACATCATCCATTCACCATCCTCAAGCGCTAGTACTACTAGTACTACACATGGACTCAAACTCTCCTTGATCAATCCTTTGCCAAACAATTCCTATATTTGCTAGTTCAACTCTTCATGTTCTACTAGTGTCATCCAATGCACTACCTTATTTGGTAGACTTGCCCCTAGAGCCAAATCCATATGGTGACTAATACTTCTTACCATTGGTAGTCCCTAAAGCATGTTGTTTGATGTGATGTCTCGGCATTTTGCTAGTAGTCATGTAACTTCTTGTGATGCCTCTCTTGCAACTACAGCGGTGTAGGTTGTGCTTATGGTACCAAAAACGTTAGGAATTAGAGAAAAACATATATTCTCGTGCCTTAAGCCATCCCAAAAAATTCTTCCATCCACTAAACAAATTATAGTGTTGCTGCAAACCTACCTTCCCATTTCCTTGAGTGAAATAAGCCTATGCCTCTCACCATTTATTGTGAAGCTATAAGTGTTTGCTCTTCCAACATGTGTAATGCTTTTGTCATATTGCCAATGGTCTCTCCAACAATAGATGGCACACATCCATTGGCATTATGTCACATCCAAATGAGCCGTCCTCCTTTGGCAAAAATAATTCAATTATTTTGATCCCTCCAAAAATAATATTAAATTATGGAAAAAGATTTTCCAAGCTCCATTTGTCCAGCAAAAATCCCTAAGTGTGAAAATTGTGTCCACTCCAAAAAAGGGGACATTACAGCATCCAACCTGCATGAAGGCCAGGATCCTCTCAACAAATCATGGCCAATATCTAATTGCTGAGATACCTCCCCTACCTCATACATCACTCTCGCCACGGACTAAAGCTCTCCAAGGTACCTCTGTACTGTGCCAAGGGGGTCATATGCATTTGGCCAGCCAATCTCAATGAATACCCCCTCAAACTCATCCTCACTAGACTCCTCTTCGCTTGACTCTATCGAATGTGGCCATTGGTTTGTCTCTAGTGTTGTCGCCATGCCAGTGTTTGTGGCTGGCGGGGCTGGTTGTGAGGGCTCTACAAGCTAAGTGTCAACTACCATGTCGACCGACTCTCGCTCACGTGGTGGCTTTGTGCCCTTGGCCAATAATCTTTATCGGCAGTGGCATGACTATATCTTTATCATGGTGGACCATTTCAATAAAATGTGAGTTGATGCCTTGTGCAAAGATACTAATCAAGAGTGATGCAGCTGAGTTATTCTTCAAACATGTATGGATACACTTTTTGCTTCTAAAGAGCATCATCTCCAATAGAGATGCTCAATTCTTGAGTAATTTTTGCTGCACTCTTTAGATGGATAGATACAAAGTTGAAGAGTCTACTGCTTTCCATTCCCAAACAATGGACAAAAAAAAGGTGGTGAATAGAACCCTAGTACAGTTGCTTCATATGTACAATCAGTGGTATCCCAAGGGCTAGGATGATCATATATATATACACACCAATTTCTTTGTGTCACTCCCTACTTTTTCTGATTCCTGTGTTGTCATATGCACATTATTGAAATCTGTCCCAGGGTTCACTGCATTTCAGCCATAAAATTTGAAATCCAGCAAACTTCAAAAAAAATCATTTTAGTTCACCCTGATATTCACATGGAAAAGGGCCTGGTTTATTTTTAATTTAAAAATGCATTTATATATTAGGGTCTTTTTAATTTTTTTAATTAAAAAGCCCAGAGCAACATGCAAATGCATACTGGGGGCTTCTCTATTAATTCACAAATGTTTATGTGATATTTATTGGTTTGTTGTTTGTTGGCTGCTCACAGTGTAAATTTAACTTTGGCTACTTATATGCATCACGCCTCCCCTGCAAGCAAAGCATATGATGGCAAACTTTGTGATGCCATGGGAAATGATTGTTGTCACAGAATTTTTCTGTGCCTGTTTGCAAAGCCCTTTCCACGCCCAAACATTTTCTCATCAAATTTAATATACCTCCCCACTTTGAATCAAAATAATCTAAGATTATTGAGAACTAATAGTAATTTAATGTGAGGAAGCTGCAGCTGAAGAGGAGAGCTTGTTCTTTTTGTCTTTATTATTGTTTTAGGATTTACTTTTATTTTGTTTTTTGTTTTTTATAATAGTTAATACATTAAAATGTAAAATGTGATGATTTTATCTTTTTTTCTTATATTAAAATTTGACATTTTAAAATTTGTAATTATTAATATACAATATTTAATATATTAGTCGAATCCAATCATGATTTTTTTTCAAATTTTTTTTTTTGCAAGTTTAATCAGAATGCTATCTTTGCTGAACTCGAACATGAACACGAATCTTGTGACATAGATTGAAATGGAATTAGTAAAACCTTAGAGATGTTTATCTAATATAGATTCAGAGAAATTTAAAATTAAACTGTTGATATTCAAAAGTTAAAAATAGCAAAAAATATGAAATGAGAAACAATAAAACAATATTTTTATTAAATTAAGATCCATCGATCAGCTTTTCTCCAATCTTTGTGAATGGCTTTCTCCTTCATGTGTTTGGTTTCTATCTAATGCAGAGAGTGTCAGTGAAATGGGTGTAAATAGTGCACATGATGTTTTAGCGAAGTATTTGACGGAGGCTTTTAATATCAGATATATCCAATCCCTGTGTTTTGTGAGAGCTATTTTAGGGTAAATGGTTCTCGACAAATGATATTCAAAAGAATCTCTGCAAAAGTTCCTTGACCAAGACATTCACTCCAGGGTCAATGACCATAATACCTTCACTTTACTACTTCAACGTTTGATTCCAAAAGCAGCTAATCAATATGAGGCACTTTCTGTCGGAGATTCAATTGGGTTTCTCAAGGCATGGGTGCCTAAACTAGGGATGGATTTCAGTGTCTAACACTAAACAGGGGACAATATGGTTAAGTTGTTAAGAAATGTTGAGCCTCTGTAGTTAACTACGCCCATCACACCAAGCCTCTAAGTAATTTAGAGTGGGCAAGCTCTTCTGCTTGCCCTGTTTTCTGCAAAATGCGGTTGAGGATATCTGAAGAAGGAAACATCAGCTATTTGAAAGACTAGGTGGAAGATTCCTTTGCTGAGATGATGGTCCCCATTGACACGAGCTTGAGGAGCTTAGGGAGGAGGACAAGCCATTGGTTGCTAAAGGCTACTGAAGAGGGCCTGTGGAATTTAGAAGGTCCTGCAAGATGCTATCTGTAATGTCCCCACTTTGGCCATACGCTCTTCTTTGACTGATAACCTATTTCTGGAAATCCGTAGGTCGATCAGAAGTGAAATTAGGGTTTCCTTGCTTGGAGATTTGTGGCATTTCTAGGTATTTACTATTTTTAGTAAATACTAATTTTGGCAGTGGTTCAGTTGTCAGCCTTCATTAAGTCATTTTCAGTTGGAGCAGTTGTTATTATGGCTTGGTCTTCAGAGAGCTTTATTTGGTGAAAAATATTTAATTAAAGGCATTATGTTTTAATTCTCTGTTGGCACCCCCTTGGCCTAAGGAGATAACTTAAGTTGTTTTTAAAGTGGGGCCATGAAGGGTACGCCTTCATAAAGAGCTTTATTAATTTTATTAAGAACTTTATTCCTTGAGCAAAAGTGGACGCCACTTTTATATTATTTGAATAAAGTGAAATATTTGGAGGCTTTTGGGACGCCACTTGAGAAGTTGACTGGTCTTGGGAATTGGAAAGGTCTCTTGTGTCTTTTGAGCTGCTTCTCAGGCAATTGAAAAGTTTTGTTGAGCTCTTATTTATTGAAGGCTTTTGCTACAGCATTGGAACCATGAAAATTATGCTAAAGTTATGCTGTCGAAATGACAATTGACATATTGCTTCGAGGAAGTCTACCTCCTAGCCTCTCATCCAATTTCGTGTTTGCAATATAACACCTAGTTGGCTACATTGCTGCTTCTCAACTTCAGACTAGCAGATTGAGCATCAAAGATTGAAGAATTTTGGAGATTTTGGTAATTTTGGTTTGCTGTTTCATCAACTGCTGAAAGTGATTTTTATTCATGGCTTATTTTCCAGCTTGAATTTCGTTCTGGGTATTTAACCAATCTGTTTGCTGACCTTGGGCGACCATTCATGCAAGTTTTGAGATTTTATTTTGAAGTGCTTGATTTTTAATTAAAATCGCCCCTCCCAAGAGGGCCGTACCATCTCATATGCATTGGGAATTGTGCAAGTTAAAAAATAAGTTGAAGTTGCTGCTGTTTGGTGCTTGGTTTTTGGGCGCCTACCTCTTGAGAAACATTTGCAAAAGATTTCAGTCAATTCGGAGGTGAAACGAGTGAGTTATGAATATTTTACTGTTTCACAGTCTGCTGTTATAATTTCCAGAATTCTGATTTTTATATCAGACTGTTGCAATTTCCAGTTTTTTGGCTTATACTTCAGTATTTGAGTGTTATATCATTGTAGAAGTTCATACTTGTATCTAAGGTTCATTCCTTATCAATTGTACTTAGTAATTTGCAGAGTTTTATTTGTAAGGTTGAGATTAAGCATTACTAATCCAACCATTCTTTCATTTCTGCAATTTACTTTCTGTTTATCATTAAATTACCCCTGGATGGTTTACCGCCAGTGTGGAAAATCTATTTGTAACACTCTTATACCCACTTCATAGTGGTGAATCCCCACAGCATTGTGGATGCCCGCCGCAGCGGATGAATTGCTTTCTATTGTAATCTTTTCCCCCCACTGTTTGGTGGTAGTGTGGAATTGTTTCTCATGGCTGGTTATCCGCCTAACAGTTTATAATTTCAATTTCTTAGACTCCGTCATATGTTAGCACCTCGCCCTCAGTGGGATCTTGAGTGCACATTCTTGACGTTGAGTAGTTCTTCCATTCAAATTCAGTTTCTTCAATTCAAGTTCAGTATCTTCCATTCTAGATCAGATTTTCAGTTTGAGGCTAACGCTAATCCAATCATCTATTGCTGGTTATTTTGTGTTACTTCTTCGAAAAAAATTGGTTAGCATATTTCACTATCTTCTTCATCAGAGGTTTTGCACTTCTAAAATCTCTTGTTGCAGACCTTTCCAGACAGCATTTTGTTGATCCTGATGGAACCTTTCTTTTGTCGATTGTACTCTGTCCTGATGAGGTCATAGGTTAATGCATAGTAGCATTACACTTACACAGCAACGGCATGGCAAAGTGAAAGTATGAATGGAATTCAACTACACAGGTTTAAAACAGGAAAAACATAGGAAACAAAAGGTAAACTAAAATTGCTCAATCCTTAAACCCAGGAAAAACACTGTGGTCTCTTCAACTTTGACTGGTTTTTTGGCAGTCTGAACTGGTTTTGACTGGCATTGACCAGTTTTCAGACCAAACCGGGCTTGCCAGTTCTGACCAGCACAAGAAATTTGCCCAGTGCCAGATACCCACGGTTAACCATGGGCTTTTCCCAGTTTCCACTTCTATGGGTTAATGTAACAGGAGTACATATAGGTGGTAGTCTTAGTTTTAATCGCTACAGTTTTGTTTAAACAGATTGTATGGCTGCTTTTGGATAGTCTCTGGAGTGCTACTTTCTTCATCCTATTCTACTTATTGGCCATTAATGGTATCTTGATGTCAGTTGTTCAATGTAACTACAGATTTATGATCTTTCAAGGGAAGGAACTCCAACTGAACCCCAACTATTTTACCAATAAAACAATTTATGGAAATCTCCCAAAACTATTCCATGGCAAATGATCAATAAACAACCCATACATAGGCTTACCTTGCATTGCAGAATAGTCCAAATCTCCACTTCTGCGATTTTTTTTCTTTTTACTTTTAGAATTCAAATGATGTTTAGCATCGATACCCTTTTTCATCTTCTCATCTATCCTAAGATTCTCTGAGTTTTTCAGTAACGCTTCTGACTGAATCAAACCGGGACATCTTTCAAAAACAAGACGACGAAAAATTTTGTTCTTTGTGGATAAGCTGTCAGATCTACTGTTCTCAGTGCAGACATCTTCAACAATAATTCTTCCTGTGAGAGGAGAAACAACCTACAAAAAAAAGGTTTACTGAAAAAAAGTCAGCAATTCAAGGGAAAAGGTTTTATAAGAGTAACTTTCAGTTTTTCCAGTATCTACTTTTATTACCTTAAATTCTTTACAGAAATTAAACAGTTTTCCCAAAATAAGGGCAAGCCATCAACAAAAAGATGTTCTTCAATAGTCCCCATATAGGATTTACCAAAAAAACAGACAGAATAAAATTCTTATAGTTATTCCATTTGAAAAGATTTTCCTTACAGATATCTGGCATTGCAAGTCATGGCAGTGAAATCACATAGGTTAAACTCAACAACTCCTAAAAAGAAAAGAATAAAGAGGACATCCACTACCCAAAAACATGCCTCAGTTGTAAAAATTGGCTTTAATAAGAAACATAAAATGGAGTATACTCAAAAAATACAAAGTCTTGATTTATCAAATACTTTGCATCTAGATAAATGGGATAAGCTCAAATGGTAAATCATCAAGCTTTCACAGTGGATTGCAATGTTCAAATCACAAGAGACATGTTACATGCTAAATGTACAAATGTTAAATGCTGAATCGGGTAAAACTACCACATCCAATTCATGGTGTGCCATATCTCAATAGACGAGGAAGGGTGCAAGTCCCAAATGAATTTGATAGAAGAGATACTCTAATATTGCGGCATCTAAGACAAAGGACAACTAGCAAGCAGAATTATCCAATCAAAATAAACCTTGCATTTGATTTAAAATCATTCTGATTCTAATCTTGTTTTCACAAGATGCACAATCATTGTAACACCAACGGTTCAAATTTAAAATAGATGGTGATATGAAAAATGTTGAGTCCTATCAATGAACAAAGATCACTAATAGAAGATGTAGCAGAAGTATCAGTAAGTTGAAGACAGTGTCATCAGCAAACTCAATCTCAAGGACGAGGACCCCTGTCCCCATACCCATACCCATTCCCAGATTTCTCGGTGAATATACTTAAATATAATACAGCCATGCCCTTATTCACATACTCCCATACTCTATTTCAAATAAATGATTGCTCCGCTTCTTACACAGAAAACATAATTACATGAAGGTGAGCCACCAGAAAATGATTTTTGACAGAGTAACTTGTTAGAAAGAAGGAAATGTTAGCAATGATGATTTCTATTACTATTACTCTAAGTTACAAAATTGGAATCAAGTATAGATATGGGTACATGGGTAGGCATGTCAGTCTGTCAAAGAAAATTCAAGCTGAGTACATTCTCAGTACATCTATACAAAAGGCATATAAAAATCATAAACATCTACATATCTGCAGCCTAAAAACAGCAATGAAGTTCACAATACCACATATCATGCATATGCTAAACCATAGTTTGCAAACTCAGACTCGCCGCGGACTCAGCAGCCCAAAAATATGATTCGGACTCGGGACTCGGCACGGACTTGGGAAAAGACTCGGCTAGGACTCGGCAAAAAAAAAACCATAGTTTTACAAAAAAACAAGAACAAATTAATGCATTTAGAGAACATAAGAGCCTAATTTGATTATCAAACACTCATAATTCAAAGATTACACATGTCATATGATCATCAAACACTCAATAATTGAAATTTCATCATTCATAGTCATCAAATACTCATAGTTTCAATGTATAACAGCATCATAAGTTTATAAATGTTTACATATAAGCATGTCAAAAAGAGGAAAACATTAAAACCACATGTAATCTACATCTTCCTCTTTCCCCTCCCAATGGTACTGTTGATGTGATTTTCGTGACCGCACCAATCAGCAGAACGAAGTTGTCCGAAGGCTACTCCATTCTCTCTTGATCAAAGTATCCCGTGCGCTAAGATTGCGAGAAAGTTCGCACGTTCAACTCCAAGGTTCCAAAATACTTGGAATACCCTCAATTGGTTTGATGTGAATTGTTGTTTTCACGAGGGGACTTACACAATTGTTCAGGATACTTGCAGTTAACAGTAAATGGATGATTGGAAGGGATTTGTGCAATGCGGATGATTTAGCAATAAGTACGTTTTCCTAAAACTAACCAAAGATGAACGGAAAGTAAATGAGTGTAAGGATAAGAAGATTCTAGATTCTATTCTAAGGTGAGATGTGGGATCAATCTTAACAGCTTCAACCAACTCTGTTCCACCTCACATTGGACAGCTTACGCAAAGTAGGTGCAATCTTCAAAGGGATAACGAGTAATTTTCAAGTTACAACCCAGCATCAAGATATCGTCAAAACGACGCATACCAAGACATGAGCTACAACTGAAGTTAAGTTTATGAAATACTCCAGTAGACCACGCAAGGCAAACTTGCCGTCAGCAAGCCGCTAGTGCTATGGAATGAAATGAAGTGCCTTGATCAATGCCACACATCCACAGCTACTATCTACTTGCATGAAATGAAAATGCTACTTCTTAAACTACTTTATGCTATCTTACGCTACTTGGAATTGAAGGCACGAAGAAACCTTGCTAGCTAAACACGATGAAGATGAATTTCACCATCAATGAAAAGATCTTCTATTATGAAAGTGTTACACAACAATCTCTTACAAAAGTTTTCAAAGGAAAACTTTTCCTTCTCCTCCAAACTATGCTAAACTATCAAGCAAAATGTCTACTTTGCTCTACTCTCTAGTCTGATCTCCAATCTCTAGTTCTGATTCTAATTCTAATGAATTACAAATGAGGGGGACTCCCCCTTTTATAGATAGCCCAGTCCAAAGGACGGCTAGGGTTACAATCAAAAGAATGGCTAAGATTAAGCCACCTCAGCCCTAACCCTAAAAACTGCCAGAATGGGGAGTGGTACATTAAATGAATCAAAGATTCCCACTCACTCCCAAAATAGTACAGGCAATTAATGCCCATAATCAGTCTTCTAGAAGATCATCGTCCAAAAATGCACTCCCATTCTCCTTCTCCCTGACTGCAAACTCAATGAATCTGGCAAGCACAGCCTGAACCCCCTGGACTGAAATAGGTGGAATGCAGTCAAGCTGAAACTCTAACACCGTGACTGACTGTTCATGCCGTGTGCAAGATTTTCTCCAAGCAACTAAGGCATCCTGCGTACTTTGAATCAAGCTAGAGAAAGTAGAAGTGTTCTCAAAGTCATCTTGCACGAAAGTATTCACCTCTAAGAAGAAAGGCACCAGCCTACCCCTCAAATTATCAGTAGTCACCTCATCGGGATTCAGTCGTCTAGAAAAGATCGCCTCCAAAGTATTCTGGACTCCATCAATGATGTTTGCCATAGCCTTTCGAACTCTAGCTGAAACTGCCTCTGTTGCGTCAAAGAAACCACGTCCATGACTACTGAAGAGTACCATCTAGCAAAGTTATATCTATCACCTTCCTGAATGACTCCTCCATCAATCAGCATTCGCGAAGGAGTATGCCTCAATGCCTCTAAATGTTGAATAACTTTGCTCTGATAAATAGAAGCATCGCCCCAGGCCTTATTGACTGCCTCCATTCGTGCCATAATGCTGGAACCCTGCTGGAATGCATGAGTGAGGTCTTCCATGAACTTTTCTATCTCGGCACGAACTCCTATAACCCATTTATCTGCCTCCTGTGCCATCTTCCTCAACTTCAACAAGTCGCTAACTGACTCTCTAGTTAACTCAGCTGGAAGCTCTATTGCTGGAATCTCCTGCCCACAAGGACGAGACAACTGCTGCACGTACCCTGTCAAAGCCTTATGCTCCTTCAATTTTTTATACTTTCCTTCCTGAATAATCTGTCCTTGAGCGCCTGATAGGAGTTATCACACTCCTCTACAATCTGTGCACCTGTGGGACGTCCTAACTCCATAGTTGTGATCACATCATTTTCTGGCACTGCTTCGTCCCGATCACAATTGACTCATGGCACTGCTACATGAAGGGTGAGAGAGCCATCCTCATCAGTTGATATCTTTGAAAATTTTTGTGCTCTCTTCTTTTGTGTAGGCACGCTGATCTTGTTCAACAACTCTTCCATCTCTATTGCTGAATCAATCTCTTCGCTAGGGCTCCTTCTCATTCTATCTCTAAGCCAATCAGGTACTACATGCTGTATTTCAAATGGCTGCTCCTCTCGTGCTTCTACTTTGCGGACTTGCTCTACTTCAATTTCATCCTGGCAAGGCTCATTGGCCTCTAGTGGCTGAGTGTCTCCTCAAACTGCATCATCCTCTAAAGTCGTCTCTAACTCACGCTGAAAATGAATGTCAGTGGCAGTCTCCTCATTATCCTGTTGATCATCTCCGTTAGGCGCATTAACACTCTGGCCAACTGACTCTCTCCTCGGTGGCTGATTTTCTTCATGTACCTCCTGCACCTGATTCAATGCATTTCTCTGATCAGCAAATAAAGAAACCTCCTGTATGCTTGGAGAACGTGTCTCCAATGTCGTGGGTGATTCAACTGCAACTCTTGGAGGTTTCGGCTGAACAGGCTCCTGCCGAACTGGCTCTTTCCTTCTAGATTCCAGACCTCGTGTGATTTCTTTCTTCCTGCTGGTGGTAGGTGTCCTGTGATCTCCCATCAAATTGTAAGTCAATGCAATCGACCTACTCTTCAACCTGCTCACCCGCCTGTCAACCCATGCTCTGGTAAATGTCAAGACTGGAATGGAAAGTGTGTCCAAGTCAGCAACCTCTGGTTCTGACCAATCCGGGAGTGGAAGTGGAGTATCTCTCACTACTTCATAATCTGGATGGACAACGTCCATGTCCTCATTTACCTGGTCTGGTACCGGAATGACTTCACACTCCCTGATCATGTTAATTGGAAACCTAGAGAACATTCTTTTCCTGACTTTAGCCTCGTCCGACGCATCAGCCCAATAATCCTCAATATTTGCCTTATGTTTAAATTCCTCTGACAGTACCCATTTGATGTTGTTATGCGGATCATAGTGCTGTCGGTTGGTGTGATATGAAAAGTGATAAAACTGAAGCTCACTCTCGGCTTCTCTAGCTGTATGTAATGAAGGACACTTCATCGGAGTTGCCCATGACAATTGGGAAGTCAACACCTCCCTTCTTCTTTTTCTTCTGAATCTTATCGTAGGCAACCAATTGCCTAGATATCTCTAACATCAATATTCTGTTGGTTGGGTACTTAGGCAGCCTATATGGATATGACAAAAATCCTTGCAGCCTTATGTAAGAAAACTTTGGAAATTGTATAAACCAGCACCCATACCTCTCAATCAATTCTTGGGCTTCTCTCGAGATCCTGTGATGCATCCGCTCCTGAAGCAATCTCGTGATGTGCATGGTGAAGGCATCATTGACACGCTTGTAATGAGTGGTACTTGTCAAATGCAACTGAGGACAAGCCTCGTGAATTTTAAACTGATGAGAACCACAGCCAACAGGCTCCTTATATGAAATTCCTCTATATTTTGTCATACGGGCCAGCATGTAAATGATGTAAGAGCCCATATAGAACGTCTTCGTTCTTCTCAAGCTCAGGAGCTGCTCGTGCAAATTGTCACTGATCATTTCAGCCTAGTTGACGTACTCCTTTCCTTCCAGCATGAGGTTGATGTAATAGAACATCCATGGCTCGAAAATAAACGACTGAGGGCAACCTCCAACTCTGCTCAGCATCATAATGAGATCACAGTACTCCTGCTTCAAGTCATCTGATATAATTTGCCTCGGCAGCTTCGTACGAGAGGGCTTGGGGTTGCTCATCCAGTGAGTATTGATCGTTTCTGTACATCTCTCGAATGCAGAAGCATACATTCGCTCAGCTCGCTCCCTCGATTTGTAAATCATGTTTCTATGCACTGGGATTCCAAAGGCTTCACCAATGGCAGCAGGAGTGAGGTTGGCGAGCACTTGTCCATCTGGTGACATGATTGACCTGTGGTCCTTCTCATAGCAGTTGGCGCACTCCATCATCAACTCCGAACACTGAATGGCTAGTGGGAAACCAGTAGCTGCATATAACCCGCTTCGAACAATGTTGTGTGAAGTGTTCGAAGGTCGATGATTACCAATCCCCAGCATTCGATTCTTGAAAGTCTCTAAGTTGACGGAGCCCAAATTTGTATCCACCAACTTGCCTAACTTCGAAGTAAACTTTGACTCCGGCAAGAAAGACTTGCTCAGCTTCTTTATAACAGCTTGTCTGGATGCACCATTGTTATCCTTGCCAGTCGTCCTTGCTTCAGCCATCTCAACTTCTCCTTCAACAGATTTCGAACTTCAATCACTTAGAAAGTCTTAGCAAATTCGACACTTCAAGAAAATCGCCAACTTCAATCAGCAATTGGACTTTTGTAAATTCGCATTTCACACTCTCAGCAAATCAGCAAGTGCACACTTCCTCAAAAACACTCAGCTTCAGCAATGCGATTTCTTCAAGTTTCAGCTTCAGCAGTCTTCTTCAAATCGTACTTCTTCAATAATATTCTTTTTTTTCAAATCGAAATTTCTTCAATCAACTTCCAGCTTCAGCAAAATTTCAAACTTCTCAAGCTTTAGTAACAAATTCAGATTTCAGCCTTTAGTTTCAGCAAATTCCTCTTCTCAAATCGATTTTCCCACTTGCACTGGCAACTTCAAATCCTTCAGAGCAAAATTGAACTTCCTTGCACTGCAGCTTCAGCTGTGAAAAAGAAGTGAATAACCCTCAGCTCTTATAGGAAAATCGAATTCTAGAAGAAGGCTAAGTTTAGCCAGTGTATTAAATCTCCACTACTTCATTCGAATTTCCCTCTCTGGTATTTTTGACACTTGTCTTTCGACGTCAGGAATCTCATTCTTCTAGAATTTCAACTTTGACTGGCATCTTTTGAATTCACTTTCGAAAATTTTTAATTTAAATTCATCTTTTGGCAATTTCCATTCACCAGTCGAAGTTCTGTCTTGCAAATTTCAAATTTTAATCACCTCTGACGCTCTGGAAAATTCATCTGTGAAGAATTCAATCAAAAATATCTAGGCAATTTTACTTTAAATTCATCGTCGAAGCATTTTCCTTTCAAAACCATTTTATTCAAATTTGCCTTAGAAAATTTTAAAATTTTCCCTTAAGAAGATTCACAATTCGAGCACCGATCAAATTCTTCATGGTGAAGACCTTGGCGAAGTGCGGAAAACATAGAAATCCATTTCTCATCGAAGATCATCAGTACCCAGAAGAAAATTTTCTCCAAAACGCGAAGAATCCATGGGTATACAACGAACGGGTTCATTTAAATTTTAAAATTGTGAACCTTAGAAAAATATTATTCAATCAATTTTAATCCCGTTCTTCACATCTGTGAACATCTTGTTGCTCTGACTCGAAGAAATTTTAAATTCATTCTGCAACGCCAGCATTTTCTAACTTCATCTCTGGAAAATTTATTCGTGCTTCAACAAGAATTTCACCTTCAAGGTCTAGGCGTATTTTCTAAAGGAAGAAAATATTTTGCCTTAAAAAAAATTTGAATCACTTTGAAAATTTTGCCTTAGAAAACTTTTATTCAACTTTGTTCACCTTGCCTGTGAGAAAAATTTTATTTCATCCATGCTCATTTGCCAGTGGTGGAAATTTATCAACTTCACTTGGAAAATTTTCCATGAAGGCGCCTAGCACATTTTATTTTTCATTCACCACCTTGCATTTTATTTCACACTTGAAAGACATCTTCATTTAAAACTCCAACGCCTTAGCAATTATCACCTCAACACCTTGGGCGCATATCCAACTTGAAGAAGGATATTCATCTTGCCTTTGGAAAAAAAATTCATCACTTAGCACTTTCGACGCCTTACAATACTTATATCACCTTGCATTTACCTCAGCACCCTAGGCGCATATGACACTTGAAGAAGAATAATACTTTACCACGCCTAACATATTTCATTTCCCATCTTCACTTTTACCTTGCTTACCACCTTACATTCACTTTTACTCACTTCAACTTGGGCGCATATTAGTATGTGTGAAGGATGACCCTTGGACTTCCTTATTTTTGTCTTCACATGGCCCCATTTGGGCGCATTTAGGCATGTAAGGAGGACGAACTTTGTTGACCCTTTGACTTGCTTGCTGCATGGGCGCATTTTGTCATGTAAGGTGGACGAGATTCTTGCCTTAGAAAATTTTGAATGTCATGCTTTCAAGGTGGGCGCATTTTGATGGGTGAGGAGGACGAGTTTCTTTGACTTCCTTGACTTTTTGTGAACTTGGGCGCATTTGGAGGTGGGAGGAAGACGAGTTTAAAACATAGGCACATTTTAGATGTCATGAAGGATGAAACACATTCAACGCCACCTTGTGACCTTTGAGCTTCCCCATTTTTGTCCCTACATGCCCTCATTTGGGCGCATTTTAGCTAGGCAGGAGGATTTTTGTACTTAGAATTTTTTTCTCATCAAACCTCAAGGTGGGCGCATTTGGCCATGGGAGGTGGATGAAGTTCTTATACTTGGAAAAAATTTATGCTTCTTCATCAAGCAGGGCGCATTTGGCCATGGGTGAAGGATGAACTCTTGACTTAGAAATTTTTAGACACCTCAAGGCTAAAATGGGCGCATTTTCAGGTGGCAGGAGGATGAACTCATTTCATAGAATATTTTCCATCACCTTGAAGGCAAGCATGGTGCATTTGGAGGTGTCTGCAGGATGAAACTCAGACTTAAGACATTTTTACCTTCTTCTACCAGCTTATCCATGCCCTGCTATAAATAGTAAGCCTTCTAATTCTTGCACTTCAGAAGCTCAAAATGATTTGAAATTTTGAATGTTGGATCTTCACGACTTCATCAACCTGTTGACACTGCTATTTCGGGTTGGCCTGCTATTTTTAGCCCATTTCTGAAGGTGGTTTGCTATTTATAGTAACTGCTCGTTTCCAATACCTCCACAACTCCGTTTGCTTTGAAATTCAAATGATGTGCTCCTCACCACGTGACCTGCCTGCTGACATCGGCGCCTGCAACTGATTTGCTATTTTTAGCCTGTTTCCAAAACGACTTACTATAAATAGTAAGTGCTCCGTTTGCATTCAAATTTTATCAGCAGATAGCTTGGAGGATGTTGATCGCGGTGGTTTACACCGATTTTCGAAAATTCTGACTTTTTACCCCTCTTTTTGGGTCCCGAAACTGGAAACCCTAATTCATCTTGCATGCATATCAAATGATCTCCGTTTGTTATTGTTTCTGCTACATTGCGATCAGCTCGTGATTCTGAAGTGCTGGGAAGCGACTGCCGGGATGCACCTGCTAAAAATAGTAAGTTCCCAAATGAGTGACCATCTCCGTTTGCATGTCACATCACTACGAAGCTCTCGAAAAACCCATAAGGAATATGCAGACATGCAAACCCTAAAAATAGCCTCTGAAGGCTGAACTCTGAAAGTTGTCATCTCATTTTGCATGTTATACTTTCGCGAAGGTCTCTGAAAACCCAAAAGGAATCTCCAAACATGCGTTGAAAAACTCTGCATCTAAGCCCTGAAATCTGCTCCGGAAGCTGAACTGCTAAAAATAGCAAGTTGTCCGTTATAGCTCAAATTTTGCACACAAGTAGCTTGATGTGTTATGGACACAGCATGACTGTTGAAACTTCAAAAGTGCTAACGGAATGCCCTGAATTGCACACTTACTAAAAATAGTAAGTCGTCAGAATCTGATGAAATTTAGCTGAGAGTCTACTGGAAGCATACTGACATCAATGTTAAGCTTTGTTTTCAATTTATTCACCCCATTTGACCTCAAATTGGCAAGGAAGTTCAAACCCTAATTTTCAGACTTGGCCAAATTTTACGTTTAAGCTCGCAGATGGGAACGTCCCTAGAAAGGCAGACACCAGAAAAGAGACGAAAAGAGAAAGAGAAAGAGAGAGAGAGAGAGACAAAAACCAAAGCCAAAAGACCAGAATGGAGCAAAAATTAGGGGTCCCCATCTTGAATGGGGTGTGTTGACGTGATTTTCGTGACCACACCAACACAGAATAAAGTCGCCAACGGCTACTCTATCCTCTCTTGAACAAAGTTTCCTGCATGCTAAGATTGCGAGATAGATCATGCATTTAACTCCAAGGTTCCTTTAGTGCGAATAGTCTCAATTGGCTCGATGTGTTTTTGCTGGTTTTTCAAGGGGACTTACACAATTGTTCGACAGTTGACAGCAGACAGCGGACTAAGGGCTTTTGTGTAATTCAAATGATTTGGCAAGTGAGCACAAGTTTCCTAATCCTAACCAGAAATGAACTGAATTTAAAATGAGTGTAGGGCCTAAGAAGTTTATGTTCTATCTAAAGACGGGACGTGGGATCAATCTCGGCAAACTTCGACCAGACTCTGCTCCGCCTCACGTTGGACAACTTACACAAAGTCGGTGCAATCTTCAAGGGAGTGACAAGAGGTTTTCAAATTATAATTCAACATGTAAGTACCATCAAAACAACGCATACAAACACATTAATCCCAATCAAAGTTAAGTTTGTAAAATTTTCCAGTCGACCACACAAGGCAAACTTGCCGTCAGCAAGCTGCTAGTGGTATGGATAAAAATGAAGTTATCTCGATTGATGCCACAAATCCATGGCTAACATCTACTAGCATGAAAATGAAAAACTACTCTATTTTAAGCTACTTGAAGTTGAAGGGATGAAGAAATCTTGCTAGCTACTTATAACAAAGATGAATTCACCATTCAATGAAAGATCTTTTATTACAATAGTTCTTCGCAACAATCTCTTACAAAGTTTTCAAAGGAAAACTTTCCTTCTTCTTCAAACTATGCTATGCTAAGATATTACAACTAAAGTGTCTCCGCTCTACTCTCTAGTCTGATCTCTAAGCTCTACTTCTAATGAGTACAAATGAGGGGGATTCCCCCTTTTATAGATAGCCCAGTCCAACGGACGGCTCAGATTACAATCGGTTGGATGGCCCAGATTGTGCCACCTCAGCCCTAAACAAGATTCACCCTAAAAACCGCCACCAAGAGGAGTGGGGCAATAAATGAGCCATAATGTCCATCATCCTTCTAGAAGATTCTTGTTTGTAGACGCGTTCACACTGTTCTCGATCTTCTTCTTGACGTTGTTCTTCAACTTCTTCTTTGTCACTTGAGTTATACTAAGTCTCAACACTTAGCCATTTTTCGCAACTTTTATCTTCCTTCGTGATTTATCATCTTGGACTATTTGCTTCATCACTTTAAGTCATCATCATTTGGTCTCGACATTCCTCTTGCAAAACAAGCAAGGAGAAGAGTATTAGAACACTTCATAATATAAATTCAACTTACTTACCAGGATTTTCACGCTCTAACTTCCAAGCATTCATCGCCTTCACCAACCAACTTTTGCCTTCTTCATGATTCTTCATGCCTTAGCCAAATTTCAACCTCCTCAAGGGAGTATCATCTTTGAGAAATTCATTTCACCAGCTGAAGCGTTGACAATTTTGATTTCATTCATCTCTAGCTCAGGAAGATTATCTTCACGAAGAATTTGAGCAAATTCACCTAGGCAGTTCCTTTCAAATTCATTGTCTAGAGGATTTTACCTTGAAAACACATTTTCTTCGCATTTGCCTTAGAAAATTTTAAAATTTCCCTTAGGAAAATTCATAATTTGAGCACCGATCAAATTCTTCATGCTGAAGGCCCCAACGAACTGTGGAAGACTTCGAAATCCATTCCTCATCACAAACGTCCAGTACCCAGAAGAAAATTTTCTTCAAAATGTGTCGAATTCATGGGTACACAACGAACGGGTTCATTTAATTTTCTTGAATTTTGAACCTTGGAAAAATAATTTTTTTAAATAAATTTAATCCTGTTCTTCACATCTGTGAACATTTCTTGTTGCTCTGACTTGGAAATATTTTTGTTGACCTTGTGCAGCTGGCATCATCAGACTCCTTCACTGGCAATCCTGCTCATGCTCTAGGAAATTTCATCACTATTTCAACTTGGGCGTATTTCTCCTAAGGAAAATTTCTTTGCCTTAGAAAAATTTTGAATCACTAACACTTTTGAAAATTTTGCCTTAGAAAATTTTATTCAACCCGTTTTGCCTTGGTGAGAAAAATCATCAACTTCACTTAGAGGATTTTTCTATCAAACACCCCGAGCACACTTGTATGTCATGAAGAAAATATCTTTTAATTTCAATGCCTGGCATATTATCCATCTCCCCTTGGGTGCATTTCTCACTTCAAGAGGACATTTTCATTTAAAAAATTCCAACGCCTAGGATATTATTTTTATCACATGGCAATATTCTCCATTTAAATTTCCATCACCTTGCTTCCCCTTTACATCTTAGGCGCACTTCATGTACCATGGAGAACATTCTCAACGCCCAGCATCATTGTTCATCACTTCCAACGCCTTAGTAATTTCATTTCACACTTCATGCACTTGGGCGCATTTTTGATGTCATGAGGGACATTTTAATTCCAACGCCACCCATATTTTATCATTGCCACCTTCCACCTTACTTTGGCGCATTTCACACATGGTGAAGGATTAACTTCAATGCTTGCCTTAAAATATTCTCTAATCCACCAACCTTGCATGGCGCATTCAACTTGTTGAGGAGGGAGGAATCTTTTTCAACGCCTTAGCTTTTTGTCCTCACATGCCATGATTTGGGCGCATTTTGCACCTCATGAAGGATGAAAATTGTTGACTTCTTTGACCTTCTTGGGAAGTGGGCACATTTTGGCATGGGAGGAGGATGAAGCTCATACTTAGAAAAAATTTCAAATATCTTTCACCAACTTTCCCTTGGGCGCATTTTGGCATGAGAGGAGGATGAGTTTCTTTGACTTCCTTGACTTTCTTGGGAAGTGGGCGCATTTTGGCATAGGAGGAGGATGAAAACTCGTGCCTTAGAATTTTTTTTTAACTTTCTCCCTGAGGATGGGCTCATTTTGCCTAGGCAAGTGGATGAAAACTTGAACTTAGAAATTTTTTCAAACTTCTTTATCAACTTTCCCTTGGGCGCATTTTGGCATATGTGGTAGATGAAAGTTTTTAAACTTAGAAATTTCTTCCATGTCTCTTGTGAGGGCGCATTTTGAGTATGGTAGAGGATGAACGACTTTGACCCTCCTTGACTTTCTTGTTGCATGCCTCTCAAACATGGGTGCATTTTGCCTGTGCTGGAGGATATCTTTCAGACTTAGAAAAAATTTATGTCACTACCTTGAGCTGGGCGCATTTTGGGGTAGCTACAGGATAAACTCCAGACTTGGAAATTTTCTCAGCCACTTTTCTTTCTTTCTGCCTGCTTCTCCATGCTTTACTATAAATAGTAAGTCCTCTAATTTTCACATCTTTGAAGCTCAGAATGATTTGAAATTTTGAACACTGGATCCTCACGACTTCAACAACCTGTTGACACTGCCTGTTCGGGTTGGCCTGCTATTTTTAGTCCATTTCTGAAGGTGGTTTGCTATTTATAGAAACTGCCTGCTTTTGATATCTCCACAACTCCATTTGATTTGAAATTTGAAAGATATGCTCCTCACCACGTGACCTGCCTACTGACATCGGCGCCTGCAACTATTTGCTATTTTTAGCCTGTTTCCAAAATGACTTACTATAAATAGTAAGTGCTTCGTTTGTCTTCAAATTTTACCAGCAGATAACTTAGAAGATGCTGATTGTGGTGGTATACCTTGGTTTTCGAAAATTCTGACTTTTTATCCCTCTTTTTAGGCTCTGAAGCTGGAAACCCTAATTTGTTCTGCATGCACATCAAATGATCTCCGTTTGTTCTCGTTTCTGCTGCATTGCGATCAGCTCATGATTCTGAAGTGCTGGGAGGCGACTGTCGGGATGCACCTGCTACAAATAGTAAGTTCCTTAATAAGTGATCGTCTCCATTTGCATGTCACATCACTGCGTAGCTCTTGAAAAACCCATAAGGAATATGCAGACATGCAAAGAAAACCCTAGCATGCAAACCCTAAAAATAGCCTCTGAAGGCTGAACTCTGAAAGTTGTTATCTCGCTTTGCATATTACACCATTGCGAAGGTCTCTGAAAACCCAGAAGGAATCTCCAGACATGCGTTGAAAAATTCTGCATCTAAGCCCTGAAATCTGCTCCGGAAGCTGAACTGCTAAAAATAGCAAGTTGTTTGTTTCAACTCAAATTTTTCCAGTGAGTAGCCTGATGTGCTTCGGACGTGGCGTGACTGTCGGAATTCCAAAAATGTTGACGGAACATCGTGAATTGGACACTTACTAAAAATAGTAAGTACTCGGAATCTGATGAAATTTCAGTGAAAACCTGTTGGAAGCATGCTGACATCAATGTTAGTTTTAAATCTAAATTCATTCACCTTGTTTGACCTCAAATTGACCAAAGAAATGCAAACCCTAATTTTCAGACTTGGCCAAATTTCACTCGTTTAAGCTCACAGATGGGCACGCCCCCCGAAAGCAAATAGCAGAACAGAGACAGAAAGAGAGAGAGACAAAAACCAAAGCCAAAAGACTAGAATGGAGCAAAAAAACTAGGGGTCCCCGTTTTGAATGGGGCGATGTGTGAAAAGGTCACAACAGGTACTCAATTTTGGAGGCCTAGAACTAGAAGGTGCCCGTGCTATAGTATCCGAACGAGGACTAGGAGATCGAGTAGGGGAAACATGATATTCAAATGTGTCTTCGTCGTCCTCCATGGCATCCAATCTTGCTGCTTCTTCTTTTGCTGCTACTCTCTCTAATTCAGCAAGATCCTCATCAGTAAGGAAGACATCATCCTCATCATTTTGTTCATCAATAGTCCATTCACCATATGGATCAATATCATCCAAGTCGATGGACTCGTGTGAAACACCCTCCACCTTTCTAGTTCGAAGGCTAAGGTTGTACCGAACAAAAACTAAATCATTTAGGCGCTGCTGAGTCAACCTGTTCCTCTTCTTTGTGTGAATGTTCTCAAATAAACTCCAATTGCATTCACACCCAGAAGCACTGCATGGCCGTGACAAGACACGTATGGCTAGCTTTTGAAGATTTGGTGTGCTAGCACCATAGTTCTCCCACCATAGATCTACAAAAACATGTTTAAAAAATATAAACATTAAGAAATAACAATAAAGTAAACAATCTATATGTAAGAATCAAGTTTCTAATTTCATTTTTTACCTAGTTGTTTTCCTCTCCTTTCAATTGCTTGCTAGGAGGAAAAGAGTCTCCCCTTTGCACCCTTGTAGACCTTGAATAGATAAAAGAAAAAGTAAATTAAATATAGAAAATTCATAGATAGTCAAGGCTCAACATTGCAAATTCATAAATAAGATGTAACAAATCTCACCTCCAACTCATCAAGCACTTTATCTCTCAGCTCACGATCAGGCACCATCCTATCAATGCATATGACAAGACCTTCCATGACCTCCTCATCCGCCTTAAATGTGTCCGAGAAGTAGAACTTCGGATTCAAGAAGTAGGCAAAGGCATGAATCGGCTAGTGGAGTTGGTGTGTCCATCTCCGATCAATGATGCGCCATATGATTTCATATTTCCTTTTGTTGCCGCCATAGTAACGTGATATGGCCTCTTTGGCCGTATCCATGGCCTCATAGATGAAATCCATTGGCATGCCATCTCCATCCGCCATACGAAGAACCCTCACCAAAGGTTTTGTCACCTAAAAAAATGAAAACAAATGTTAATTATAACAAAATTAACCCCTCAAAAAATAAAAACAGCAAATAGATTATCATGTATAATTTTTTTTTGTGTGATTGCTACTTACCCCCATCAACTCCTCTCCATTTTTGATGAATGTCTCATCAAAAACTATGGCAAGAATCCTCTCCCCTTCAGGTCTATTGGAAAAGGAGGACTCCTTTCGAGCATCGGACACAAACATTTGCTTGAGCTGACCAATGGCACCAAGAATGCTTTGCAATGTGAGGAAGTGGCTAGCAAATCATGTCACTCCAGGTCGCACAAGGTCCTTGCCATTTGTGAATTTCCTCATCAAAGAAAGCACCCAAGTATGGTTGTAGACAAATTTTGTAACACTTTTTGCATCTTCAACCACTCTTTTGACCCATGAAATCTTCCCAATGTCCTCTAGCAATAGGTCTAAGCAATGTGCAACACATGGAGACCATGCAATTGTGGGATACCTCTCCATAAGTAGTCTACCTGCAGCTACATATGCAACTGCGTTGTCCGTGATGATTTGGACAACATTATCAACTCCAACCTCCTGGACCACCCCATCTAATAGATTGCATAAAGTCTTAGCATTTTTAACTTCATGGGAGGCATCTATTGATTTTAGAAGCACCAATCCACCATTAGAGGTCACTAAAAAATTAAGGAGAGTTCTATTTCGTCCATCTGTCCACCCATCAGATAAAATGCTGCAACCTTTTATTCGCCAAAATTTATTTTGCTCATCAACCACAACCCGTGTATTCTTTACAGCTTCCTCTAGCAATGGCCCACTCAAATCTCTAGATGATTTGTAAGGGCGTTCACCAAACCTTCCCAATATGGGTTGTTTGCAACATTGAAAAGTAGATTATTGTAGTACCAAAAGTTTGTAGCAGCCATCCTAGCTTCATGATGCTTTTCCTTATTCCAACCGGTACCTTCAAGTGAAGGTTGTGCTCCTAGAACATTACATGGAATAAAATAATTTGGTCCTGATGAAGGACCCTGACCAGCACTAGCAGTAGAAAAGAAACCATCAAGCCTCTCACCAAAAGATGAATGTGGAGCACAGAAGCTTGGACTTGCAACAATAGCACCATGGGGCATAGATGGTGTAGAATGGGATTAGGATCCACTCATCGTTGCTGCTAGGGCATCCTTTGTTTTTTGTCTTTCATCTTTTTTTAGCTCATATTCAGCAAGAAGGGCCTTCATCTCTCTAATAATCTCAGGAGTAGTATTCTTGCATCCCTCCACATTTTGCCCAGGTATTCTAGCAAGGTGGTATTTTAATTTGTTTATTCCTCCTGTCATCCATTTTTGGCATTCATTACATGTCACTTCACCTTTTTTATTTCCTGGAATTCCATACTTCCATGCAAGGTCTTTCTTCATTACCTTTGGATTTGAAGACGACATTGTTGTTTCAAATTCAACATGGAAAAAAAAAATCAGCTAGGGTTTGCTAAAAAATCAGCAAATAAATGTGATTCAAAGTTTCAAACATTTGCAAAAGAAAAAGAATACAAAACCAAGTTAGAAATAGTAAGAATTAGGCTATTAAGGAAAATAGAAAATAAATTGGCAACATTTCCCCTTATTTTTCTTTATTTTTTTTATTTTGAATGCAAGAAAACAAAAAAAAAGGAATTGTTAGATCACTTACCTGGCTCTATTTTGATCTTTTTAGTTCGTTCTCTTTGCTTCAATCAACCCCAAATCAATTTGTAGACCTGTTTTTCACAATTGAGAGTGTTAAAATGAAAAAAAAATTAAAAAGAAACATGGGTTTTTAACCCATTTTAAGACTCAGCTTGTAATGTCCCCGTTTTTAGCTCTTCACTTTCCAGTGATTGGTAGCCTATTCCCAATGTGCTGTCGGCTAGTCAGTGGCAGAATTAGGGTTTCCGGCTGTTTGATGGGTTCTCTTCAAGTTTCAGGGTTTTGCTTGTTGGAGTTTGGGTGTTTGGATTCTGGATTCCTTCTGGGTTTTCAGAGAGCTTCGCAGAGGTATGACTTGCAACTGCGTCGGGCAACCTTTCCAAACTTACTATTTTTAGTAAGTTATGACGGCTACATCTCGAAGTTTGGGATTTTGGATTGCGGATTCTTTCTGGGATTTCAGAAAGCTTGGCAATGGTCTTGCATGCATTGCATTCTGAGCAACTTCTCGAATTTACTATTTTTAGTAAATTCTATTTTTAGCAGTGGTCCAGTCAGCATCAGCTCAGCAGGCTTTCCTCTTCTGTCAGTTCAGTTGGTAATATCGTTTTGGCCATTTGATGCTTTTCCTGGAGAGATAAGTATTTTAATTAAAATAATGTTTTATTTTAATGTTATAACCCCTTGGCCTAGTGAAACAACTTTATGTTGTTTTAAAAAGGGGGACTTTGATGGGTGGCGCCTCATTTGGAGATGGATTTTAATATTCCAAAGGTTGAAAAATAAAGTGGTAAAAAGGGATGCCAACCTTTATGAAAGTCAAATTTTAATTAATTTATATCAATCAAGTGAAAAGTGCGCCATCTTGAAGGAAGGCTTGGTTAAATCAAACCCTAAAAGCATCTTGAAATTAGGGCGCACCTTCTGGAAGCTTCTGGAGGGTCTTCTCAAAAGTTATAAAAGAAAGCCTTGGGTCTTCATTTTGGTATCTTATGTCTTGAGTAAAGTTATGCTGCCGGAATGGTATTTGGATTGCTTCGAGGAATGAATGCCTCCTAGCCTTGGCTCGACTTCTTGCTTGAAAGACAGCAACTAGTGGAGAGTTAGATTGTAGTTGAGTGAGATTTGTAGTGCAATTTTGCATTGTAGAAGTTGTTTTGCATTTGTAGTTCAGTTTCTTGCATTTTAATCAAAATTTGGAGTTGCTGATTTTGCATTGCAGATTGAAGTTTATACTCATAAGTCTTTGGGCGAATTTATTTTGGTTCTGGGTAGTTTACCCATGCATTTGCTAGCCTTGGGCGCCCCTCTATGCCAAGTTGCAGATTTTTTTAGAGGTGTCTTGAATTTTATCTTGTTGGTAGAACATTTCTTGAGGCTGTTCCATTCTGTTTTGCCTGGCAAGTGTTTAGAAAAAAAAAATACTTCAATTTGTCAGTTGTTTCTTTGTCTAGTCTTCATTGTCATCATCCTAGCTTTCGTTTGCATCAAGTCTCATGTCATTCTGGCAAGTATTGAGTGAGTTGTGAGCATTTTAGTGAATTTTAGGGTTGATGGTTATGCATATTAAGTTGCTGTTCTGTCATATCAGCTTGCGTAAAGTCTATCTTTTGAGTTGGGTTTGGGTTGAAAGTCTTTGTGATCATTGAGGAGACATTATACTATATTGCAGCATGGTTAGACTTTCTTATTTTATGTATTT
>VDFB02255532.1:0-63003 GCA_007258455.2 Sequoia sempervirens | reverse complement strand
GTGTGTTGAAGTTGTGCTCAGCGGGGGTGAAGGTGGTGTTCTCGACCTCCTGTTTCCTCTTTTGTGCGGGTCCCCTGTTGGTAGTTGGGGACAGTTCGTTGGCCTTCTGCTGTTTGTAGGTTTTGGTTTGGGCAGGGTGCTTTTGTTGGTGTGCTCCACTCTGTGTGTGGAAGCTTTTGGGGTCCCGTTGCTGACCTTTGATTCTTCCCCTTTCGTGGGGTTTGGTGGGGACTTGTGGTCTCCTGAGGTTGTGCTTCAGTTGAAGCCTGTTGGTTTCGTTGTGGTGTTTGCCTTGGGCCTTGTCTAGTTGGCTCAGATGGGTGGTTTCTTTAAGTTGTTGGATGGGTTGATTTTTTCTTCTTGTATCATGTTTTTGGTGCCTATTATGCCAACGAATGTAATGTCTTTCCTTTCTACTGTCACTGGCTTTGGCCATGTTTTACAGCTGGCTTCTTTTGAGGTGGAGTCCGCTTCTATTGAAGGGGAGCCCTCTCCTTTTGAGGTGGAGATGGAGGCTGTTGAGATGGCGGAGAGATCTTCCCTCTCTTACGAGTTCCTATTGAGGTGGAGCTTGTATGTGCAGGTGAGTGTGGCTCTAGTTTGGATGGTTTTCATTTTATCCGCTCCTATAGAGGGGAGCTCTCTCTTTTTGAGGTGGAGCTTGGGTTGGTATACCAGGAGGGTTGGTGCTGCAAGTTGGCTAATGCTTCTCATTGTTCAGCTTCTCTTGAGTAAAGTTATTCTGTCGGAATGGTATTTGGATTGCTTCGAGGAATGAATGCCTCCTAGCCTTGGCTCGACTTCTTGCTTGAAAGACAGCAACTAGTGGAGAGTTAGATTGTAGTTGAGTGAGATTTGTAGTGCAATTTTGCATTGTAGAAGTTGTTTTGCATTTGTAGTTCAGTTTCTTGCATTTTAATCAAAATTTGGAGTTGCTGATTTTGCATTGCAGATTGAAGTTTATACTCATAAGTCTTTGGGCGAATTTATTTTGGTTCTGGGTAGTTTACCCATGCATTTGCTAGCCTTGGGCGCCCCTCTATGCCAAGTTGCAAATTTTTTTAGAGGTGTCTTGAATTTTATCTTGTTGGTAGAACATTTCTTGAGGCTGTTCCATTCTGTTTTGCCTGGCAAGTGTTTAGAAAAAAAAAATACTTCAATTTGTCAGTTGTTTCTTTGTCTAGTCTTCATTGTCATCATCCTAGCTTTCGTTTGCATCAAGTCTCATGTCATTCTGGCAAGTATTGAGTGAGTTGTGAGCATTTTAGTGAATTTTAGGGTTGATGGTTATGCATATTAAGTTGCTGTTCTGTCATATCAGCTTGCGTAAAGTCTATCTTTTGAGTTGGGTTTGGGTTGAAAGTCTTTGTGATCATTGAGGAGACATTATACTATATTGCAGCATGGTTAGACTTTCTTATTTTATGTATTTGGCAGGCAAATCTCTAATTATTGTAAGCTGAACAGTAGTACTGTCAGCAATCTTACTTCTTCTCTGTTATTTCATTGTAATACCCACTGGATAAGTGGAAGAGGCTAGCTTGCCGCCTATTTACTTTGATTTGCATTGTAATATCTTACATCTCCGCCCTATGGTAGCTCCATTCCCACTCCGGGTTTGAAAGCACATTCTGGGTGTTGAGTTTACTTTCAGCATAATAGAAGATAGGGATCCTCTGACCATATGCTCGTCGTCATCCAGCGCATTCTTGGTTAGAGTTCTTTATTCAGCATTGCTTTGAGATCCTCTGACCATATGCTCGTCGTCATCCCGCGCATTCTTGGTTAGAGTTGAATTCCTCATCGTTTTGGTTTAAGTGCTAACCCTAACGGTTGTGTGTTGCATTGCTCATTTGTAATTGGAAATTGAAAAAATTTGGCTCGGAATATTTCAGTGGTATCAGAGCCAAGATCCTGCCATCCTGTGAAAGTAGTCAATGATTAAATTGTCAGATGAGTGACAGAGATACCAGACACTACGTACAGAGAGAGATGACTACAGAGAAGTCTCTACTTGAGTTAATGCATGAACTGTTTACGCTAATGAAGGATCCTGACATAAGGTGGGGAATCAGAAAGATTTATGCTAGGTCTAAAAGTCGGGATAGAAAGGTGCACATGTCACATCAAAATGATAGTGAGTTTGATAAAGATACCTCGGCAAATGAGGAGTTAAGGGTAGAGCCCCATAATACTTCCCTTGACTTGCATGTGATAGCAAGTGAAGAAGAGCAAGTTGAAGGAAATACTATTGGTGTCTTTGAATCAGCTTATGACCATTACCAAAGTGACGATGATGGTAATGATTCCAATGTGTTTCTACCTCCTCTTGTTGAAGATTTGGTGATGGATAATTTTCCTCTTGTTGCTGTTCAAACTCCTCAAGAGTGTAATGTCCCCAATTTTGCGAGCATCAGAGTCCAATGGATTTAGCCTATTCTTAGCCCTCGTAGGCTAATATGCATGGTTAGAGGGTCTCTTGATGGAGCTTGGCTCAGCTTCAGTTTTGTCAGTACTTGATCAGTTGGCTTTCGTTCGGGCTCGTTCGGACACTTCTAGCCTGAGTTGCTATTTTTAGCAGTATTCAACACTCAGCGTGGGACCCCTGCTATTTTTAGCAGTATGGATTGATAGCGTTCAGAATCACTTCCTCAGTCGACAGCTTCAGATGGCTCGTGCATCGGATGAATAATGAGAGAGATATTAATATTTAATTGAATTAATTAAATATTAATTAATTGGAGTTTATAATATAAAGTTATAATATTTTATTATAACTTAAGTGATTTTTGCTGAAGGGGTCGCCATCATTGAAGGGGCCACTTTTATTATATTTTATAATTAAAAGTGCTTTCGAAAACTATTGAAAATTAAAAAGAAAAGTTCGAATTTATTTAAATGAAACCTAATTGAGAAAATTCGAACTCTTGAGGAGATATAAGGGTTTCATTGGGTTTTGAGCTCATTATGTTATGAAATCAATTTTTTTGATCAAGTCTTCTTCCGGAGAACGAAGCCAAGGGTTTCAGTTGTCTACAGGCATTGGAGAACGAGCCATCTTTAGTGTTGCAGTTCAGAGGCTGTGAAATAGCAGCTGATCTATTGCATTCAGAGGGATATCTTCATTCAGAAGTTATCACAGAACGTTCACAGAGTTTTCTTTCAGCTTGCTGCCATAATCAGGTTTTCATCGAAATACCGTTGCCTTTTTATTTGCATGTATGCAGATCTTATTTGTAATAGTTCCAGAAGTTGAATAAATGGTCTGGTATAAGAAGTATCAATAGATTCCATCACTTTCAGAGATATATTATTTTATTTGAATGTATTCAGTATTTCTATCAAAATCGCATTCTTTCATTATTTATGCAAAAAAACCAAAACTTCAGAAAAACAGACAAAAAACAAGCAGATTCAGAGACAGGGGGAAACTAGGGTTTTTACAGTGGTATCAGAGCGGTCTCCTGCCATCCTGTGTTGAATAAAAATTTATGAGCAAAAGAAAATCTCAGAATTTCGGGTTTGAAGTTGTTCAGAGAATCAGAGTTATATCATTTGAATTTACATATACAGAAATTACAATTCTAATTATTTGCATTGGAATTATTTTAATATTTCTGAAGATCGTGGAAAAAAAAAAAGACAAAGTTCTGGCAGAAGACAAAATCGTGGTGTCTTATTGTCTCAACAGGTGCAAAAAGACAATCGTGGGTTTTTATTAAAAGGAAGTCGCAGCTTTTCATGATATCGTGAGCTTGCATATTCAAGCCGCGGATTTGTAAGAAAGAAATACGCATAAAGACAAGGATATCGAAGCTTTTTGAGAGCTAGTATTTCATTCAAGGTTAACCGCGCCCTCTGTTGGAAATAGATATAACAATCACAGTAAAAGACAAAATGGGGTTCCAGCTGGCAGGGACGGGACAAATACTGCTAAAAGACAAGCAAATATAATCGAATATTATTCTAGCTGAGACGCGTTTTCATCAGGAAGACGGCCTTGTGGAAAATTCGATAAAGCCAAATCACGTGCAGCTTAATTTGAAAAAATCAATCTTTAATCGGGACCTCCCTCCATTGTCTGCTTCATCATCGATTCTTCCTGAAGCCGCGGTTTGTAGCCAACACGTCTTACGGAAAGTTGAAGGCGACTTTGGTGTATGAGCACAAAGATTACGAAGACGTTTTTGGCTGGGCTCTTAAGTGGATAGCTAATATTCAGATAAAATTCGTCTTTGAAAGCAACGAAGGTGAAGAAGCCGCTCTGTATTAATATCGGGCTTCATTAAAGACAACTAGAGAAAAAATAAATAAAAAATCAAATCAATCATGGGAGCTGCCGGCAGATACAGACGAATAGTGGAGAAGCCGTCTTCATTCAAGGCGCAAAAGGAATCAGATAGAATATTAAAAGACAAAGGCCACCCTTGTGAAGCTGACGCGTCATTTAAGAGAGGAATTAGCGAATGATCGGGAGCAGCTTGGAACAGGTAAATTGAAAAATTCATATCTGAAGCCAGTCATCATTCGATTTGGTAGTTTGAGAAGACGTCTTCAGATAAAGATTTCGGGCTCCTTTATAAGAGACGCCAATATTTATTGGGAGCTGCTTCACAGGAATAAGACAAGAAGTTGATAATTAAAACAATCTGAAGTTCCAGCGCACCACATAAGACACAGTAATATCTATGGGGGACGACTTTGGGAAGTCGTGATTATATGACTATTGGCGCCGCTGTTGTTGTAAATCATTATTCTAATATTTACCATCACATTTGTTCATTGTGAGAAGGACCGACGCATTACTGGAGAGTAACGGTATCCTCTGTTTGGCCAATCGGAGGTCTTCGGGAGGTCTACGTGAGATAGATACTTTTTGAAAATTACATGGAACTAGATGTTAGGAATCTCATATAATAGCTTTGTGCAATTTCTGATTAATCAGTAATTCCCAAGGTTTCGATATTGTCTTATGTGAATGCTGAATACAATTAATTCAAACTGGGAATTTACAAAACCTGCACTCAGTCAAAGATTGGAATCAGAAGTGTACGTCAACTGTTTGCCAAATCACTTGGGGAGCCTGAGAAGGAAATAGGAAGGGTATATATATATCTGAGTATATATCTCAATATTTGAGTGAAATCTGCTCCACACAATTGCAATACAATATGTAATGAAGTTGGAGGATGTTTGATAACTGCCTGTCAAAATAACTATGGGCTGTTGATGCATATCTGTTACTTGCACCCACTTTATTATCTTCAGATAGCAGAAACATTGAATTGTAACATTCATTCAGTTTTTGGTCAGATCCTTGTGCTTGGAAATCAATTCATAAACTCAAAATCAAAACTGGAAACACTTACCAGTTGAAGAGAGTTTGCAAGTAATTTCTTTTATGAAATTCTTGAGGCAGGCAAGGAAAGTTTTTTTTTTTCTTTATCTGATTGGCAAGCCTGGATAGCAAAATGGTTGTCATGGCTTCTAAATTTGCTGACAAGATAATGGACGCTTATGAGGAGTACAAAGCACTACCAGATAAGATCAAAGAGCGTCTAAACTTCGAACAATATATGGAGCATCGAACAGATTATAACAAGCAAAGAAGAAAATCAAAGAAATGTGAACAACCAAGTGTTGAGAGCATTTTGAATGATATCCAGTGGAAACTTAAACTATCACAACGAAGATTAACTCATAGTTTGCAGTGGTATGAGGATTCCCTTTCTAGACGAACCTCATCACGAAGCAAAAATGAGAGACTTGGTGAAGTGTCCAAAAGTCTCTATGATGAGTTTGGTTTAAAATGTGATAAGTTAGCAGAGCATGATCTTCAACCTACAAACGGACATGGGGTTGAAAATGAGACGGTGGTTGATAAGGAAATCTTACATCAAGAAAATAGTATGGTGGAGTCACAGAATGATGCTCACAACATTCCAAAAATTGTAACCAGCATTGTTAACAATTCTGATTTACATAACAGCAGTAGAAAAGGTTTGCATCAGCTTGAGACAGCAATGACTTCACATGTGCGAAATGCTTCTATTGAGTTGTCACATGAAAGTACTCAGGAATTGGGTACTAGTGATGCATTATGTGTTGAGGATTCATGTCCTGGTGAGTCTGATTTTCCAGATCAGACTTAAGAAAATAAGTTAGAAGGTTCACATGTTGATATGGAATCCCAGGATTGTGAGTTGGAAGGTGATACAGTTACATCGGGGGTGGAAGTGTGTGAAGATACTGTCATATCAGCAACTTCTACTTTATCAATTGAGCCATCCTTTGAGGTACATAGCAGCAGTACCTTAGATGTTGAGGTGTGCATGGATGAGAGCACACATGATGCTGCTCATCATGTAGTGAGTGATGACGAATCAGCTTCATATCATAGTGCAGATTGTGAACTGGATAACTTGTATGGGGGTCATAAGCTACAGAGTCCTCATCATCTGGTTGGGCAACTAAAGGTGAATGACAATATGATTGCCACAACCATTGAGCATTTTGATGTTGCTCGTCAGATGTTAGCTACCTATGGTTGGAGTACTCCTTTGACAGATGAGCACGGTGATAGTGGTTTTTCCCTTGCAGAGATACATGCACTTCGAGAAGCAATTGGGGTTATGAAACAAAATTACCTAAAACTACTTGCAGACAGGGATTTTCTTCTCGAGTGGGATTGCATTTGTTATGATGCATTGCAGAGGAAGGAGGAGCAGGTCGATGAGCTCACTCATGAGCTTGAGGTGACTATGGACTCGTTGGAGAGTGCTCAGTTGGCCCTTCGAGAGTCACAGTCACGGTTGGGGGAGCTTACCGTGGAGTTGAGTTTGGCACAGTTTCCACCAGCTGCAGATACAGTACAATTACATACAGAGGCAGTTGTTGAGGATCTTATATCCACGGGTTGTAGTGAGGATGTGGTTACATCTATCACAGATATTGTGCAGTCAATTCAGCTGGGATGAGTGTTTTAGTTGAGAGCTCTTGTGATGAGATAGTTGATTTTTCCGAGAGTTGTGTGACAGATCACGTCATTACTTCATCGTCGTCACAGGAGATATGTGGGGCATCATCCAGTATGGAGATTTGTACTTATGCTAATTTGTTTCCCCAGGATTATGATGGTCAACCATTGACAGAGGTGGGAGCATTTTATCTTGATTGCATAGTGAGGAGTGTTTATCACTTCTCCTTTAGTCCACACACAGAGGATTTGATGTTGCATCGGTGTGGATTGGCTCCGGAGTTATACCATCTGTTGTGGGATGGGTATTCACCATTTTCAGAAGATGGGATTAGCAGCTGCAAGCGCCAGACTCAGTGGTTTGAGGGGGATCACTTGCAGGGACAGCTATCAGTTTTACATCACGCCCATATGTATCCAACAGGGTTTGCTACTTCTATGTCACAAGGTTTTCTTATGGGTACATGGTTACAGGATGACTATAGTGTCAGTTGGCATGATGGCTTGGTCAGTTATCACATCCATGAGGGTTTAGCAGAGGACAGGGAGAGATTCAGTGTAGCAGATGCTTCTAGAAGTTCTTATCTCCGCATGACAGATGGATGTGAATTCAGATTGTATTGGGATCCAGGTGGTGATAGTCTTGGCACTGAATATTGGATGGGTCTCATTGGGCTACTTCATCATTTCCAGCATGGTGAAGTTGGAGGCAATAGAGCGCAGTGGCAGCCTGAGGATGACAGACACGACAGACTTTCACTCTGGGTTTGGGATCCAGGGATAGCTTGCGCAGTTGTGTTTTTGTTGATGCTACAGGAGTCAGTTAGAGATATGTGGGACATTTCACAGTTCTTCTTTTGGGCCTTCCGAGGAGTTGGGTTTCTTTGCAGTAGAGATTGCTTGAGGACAAGCAATTTTAGGGAGGGCGGACTGTAATGTCCCCAATTTTGCGAGCATCAGAGTCCGATGGATTTAGCCTATTCTTAGCCCTCGTAGGCTAATATGCATGGTTAGAGGGTCTCTTGATGGAGCTTGGCTCAGCTTCAGTTTTGTCAGTACTTGATCAGTTGGCTTTCGTTCGGGCTCGTTCGGACACTTCTAGCCTGAGTTGCTATTTTTAGCAGTATTCAGCACCCAGCGTGGGACCCCTGCTATTTTTAGCAGTATGGATTGATAGCGTTCAGAATCACTTCCTCAGTCGACAGCTTCAGACGGCTCGTGCATCGGATGAATAATGAGAGAGATATTAATATTTAATTGAATTAATTAAATATTAATTAATTGGAGTTTATAATATAAAGTTATAATATTTTATTATAACTTAAGTGATTTTTGCTAAAGGGGTCGCCATCATTGAAGGGGCCACTTTTAATTATATTTTATAATTAAAAGTGCTTTCGAAAACTATTGAAAATTAAAAAGAAAAGTTTGAATTTATTTAAATGAAACCTAATTGAGAAAATTCGAATTCTTGAGGAGATATAAGGGTTTCATTGGGTTTTGAGCTCATTATGTTATGAAATCAATTTTTTTGATCAAGTCTTCTTCCGGAGAACGAAGCCAAGGGTTTCAGTTGTCTACAGGAATTGGAGAACGAGCCATCTTCAGTGTTGCAGTTCAGAGGCTGTGAAATATCAGCTGATCTATTGCATTCAGAGGGATATCTTCATTCAGAAGTTATCATAGAACGTTCACAGAGTTTTCTTTCAGCTTGCTGCCATAATCAGGTTTTCATCGAAATATCGTTGCCTTTTTATTTGCATGTATGCAGATCTTATTTGTAATAGTTCCAGAAGTTGAATAAATGGTCTGGTATAAGAAGTATCAATAGATTCCATCACTTTCAGAGATATATTATTTTATTTGAATGTATTCAGTATTTCTATCAAAATCGCATTCTTTCATTATTTATGCAAAAAAACCAAAACTTCAGAAAAACAGACAAAAACAAGCAGATTCAGAGACAGGGGGAAACTAGGGTTTTTACAAAGAGTTTTCACAAGATGAATTTATGACAAGTGATCAAGAAGAACTTTTTGGCATGCATATGACTGTTCGTGATGAGATCAGAAATACACCTATAGATGAGGGGTTCATTGAAGATAAGAATGATAAAGTTTTCCAAACAGCTAGCACTAGAGATTCTTTACTTCATTACAGTGATGGTGTCAAGGGTGGTTTTGGGTTTGATCATCAAACCAAACCATTGGAAATAAATATTTATGAGGATGATAGTTTAAGTGAATTGGGTGGTGACCTATTCAAAGAGTCAACACTCCAAAAGAAGCACGAAGAACTCTTTCCTTTTGATCAAAACAGTTAGCCTCTTACTATTTGGGATCCAGGTGTCGAGTTATCTAGCGAAAATAAGGAACCAGTGTGGGATGAATTCCCCTTTCATCCAGATGAAGATCAAAAATCAGATTGCATTGCAAACTATGAGGTAGCCCTTGGAGGAGGAGTTGCCTTTGAAGAAGAAGACTGTCTAGCAAAGCTCCATAATGATCTCTTTGAAGTAGTTGCAGCCACTAAAGAGGAATATGTGGTTACAAAAACTTTCCGAACAGCGGACAAATATGATTCTTTGAGCAGGTTGGATGCTGGCTTAATGTTTGATCAAGGAGGCAGTGATGAAGAAGAAGAGCTGAAAGACCATATGGCTCTTGAAGATGTAGAGTTTGAAGGTGTTACCAGGCACGAATCTAATTTTTCCATGCATAAAGCTGATTGCAAGCATTGGGTTGAAGAATTTGTGAAGTATGATGCTTTTTATGTCAATGAGCATTCTCCACTAGTCAATGGTGAAGTACAAGAATGTTGGAAGGGACAAGAATCTGATTTTCAGTTGCAGCCTATCAACAGTTCACCATCTTCGCACTCATATGAGTGGGAGAGACAATTCAAGGTGTCCATTGACAAGGAAGTGCAAGCTCTATCCATGTTTGATCACACTCATAGCTTGGTTGAAGATCTCTACTAGAAGGTTCAATTTGACAAGAGACTGAAAGGGATTAAGGATGATGTTACTCTCCCTAATTTGCAACATGTCAAAGACTCCTTGAAGACATTCAAATCGGAATACTTACATTTGATTGAAGATCGTGATCACACCATTGAGGTTGCAAAGAAGACCATTGGTGTTTTCAAAGAAAAGGAGAGTTTGGTTGATGAGCTCACTCTGGAGCTCAAATCAACAAAGGACAAGTTAAAAGAAACTTAGTTGGCTTTAATAGAGGTTGAAGACCAATTTGTTGATTTCAAACTTTTAAGGAAGCAAGAGAATGAGCAAAGAGTTGAAGAAATCAAGCAAGTAATTGACGAGCTTGATAGTCTTCGAGAGGAGTTTGATCTTGGAGGTTTCACCAGGAAATCAGAAGTTGCATGTGCAGATTTGGATCAGCAAGACGTAAAGGACTTCCAAGCTCTTGACAATCCTTTCTTTGAAGTGAATGCTGAAGCAACTTATGACAATCCTCTCTTTGATTTGAGAAATGAGTCATGTGGTGAAGCGACCAAGCATGAGGAAGAGTATGAACCCCAATCAATGGGTGCTTTGATATCATTACACGAGGAGTTGCCACATTTGGTGATTAGTAGTCTTCCGAGGCTTTTTGGTAATGAATGCACAAGTGGGTTTGAGGATGGAGTCTCTACATGGGAAGTGTTGGTTCAAGGAGATTTCAACATCTTCAACATCAAGGTGTTATCAAAGCAAGACTTGGTAGTTGTTGGTAACTTCATTACAGCAGCAAGGAGCAAAGGTTTCAGTTTAATTACTCATGAAGAAGGGGAGAATGATGATCTGGAGCTTGGTGTTTGCACTCTTGACAAACCATCCTCCGGGTGTAAAAATGTTTGGGCTCATGCTAGTCAGTTTTGGGAGTGGAATTTGAAGCCACTCTTTGTGTCATCCTCCAATGTTGTTGAAGCCTTCGTAGTTAAGCTTCAAGGATTCACTAGGTGGGGCATCAGTTTCAAGAGAATGCACTTGGTTCTCACCAGCACTTGGGGATGCGTTGAAATTTCCTTCCAATATGTTGAAAAACATTTACAGTTGGGTATACATGCTTTGGATTCTCAACAGGGGTTGATGGAGCTTATTGTATATGGAAAGGACTTTTGGAGGGATAAGGATCAAATTTCCAGTTGTGTTGGAATTGTTTCCTTCTTTTCCAGCCACCTAATGGTTCCGTTTGTTCATCAACAAATGGATTGGAAAGAAATTTTGAGTATGGGTTGGAAAGATGAACAGTTGGTTGCTCTTGGTATTGATCTTCGGCCAGGACAAGGGCAGATTTGGAGACACGAGCTTGTTGGTTGGAGGCAGATCAGCCATCTTACTTGTGGAGTTACTCTCGTTTGGGAGAGTTTATCCATTACTACTTGTCAAAGAGGTGGTATTTTTCAGTTGGAGACTACTCTAGTGTGTTTTCCTGTCAATTTTGAGGTGTTATCCTGCAACACAATGCTCATCTCATACACTTACACTTGGGAATTTCTTTGGTGCTGCTGTTTTTCCTTGTGCGAAGTACTAAAATCAGATTACACTTCGCTGATTTCAGCCTTGAACAGCAGTGGTTATTTGTTCCTTCACACCTATCCCATTCTCGGAGTTCACCTTACGGAGGTTTGTGAAGCAAATTTTAATAGTTTCTTTACTATATTGGTTCGGAATAGCGAACTTCCACATGCTTTGGCTTTTCATTCTGAGACTCTTGGAGTTGGTACCGTAAGAGTGATTAGAAGTCTTCATGGTGGTGTCGGTATAATTCAATTGTTACATAGTAGCTCCATGAGGAGACATGAGTATGAGCTTGTCGAGCTCTTGCAAAGGATTGCTTTCCTCTTTGCAAGAAGATTTGAAGATGTCACATTTGCTTTCAGGGCTTCGTTCGTTCCCATGTGGAGGTATGCTGAGGAGGTTAATTATGAGTTGAGTAGCCTATCTTTCTTCTTGCCTCGAATTGTGGTTGACAGTGGTATGGTTGTTACTGTTGACTCTGGGAATCTTGGACATGAGACGTTGCACGATATTGATCTCAGTCCTTTAAGATCTTTCAGTTTGAGTATCATGCATGGTAACACCTTGGAGTTACGAGGGAGGTTAGTGCAACGTTGGCATGATGTTTTCACTGATGTGATCAGAGTGGTGCAGCAGTGGCAGGGTGGGTCCTTCGTGAGATGGATTTGGGAACCTGGGATCATACTTGTTTTGGTATGGATCAGTCCTAATTTTTCTGGAGTTATGGTGGTATTGCTTGAGGACAAGCAATTTTGGGAAGGGCGGACTGTAATGTCCCCGTTTTTAGCTCTTCACTTTCCAGTCATTGGTAGCCTATTCCCATTGTGCTGTCAGCTAGTCAGTGGCAAAATTAGGGTTTCCGGCTGTTTGATGGGTTCTCTTGAAGATTCAGGGTTTTGCTTGTTGGAGTTTGGGTGTTTGGATTCTGGATTCCTTCTGGGTTTTCAAAGAACTTCGCAGAGGTATGACTTGCAACTGCGTCGGGCAACCTTTCCGAACTTACTATTTTAAGTAAGTTATGACGGCTACATCTCGAAGTTTGGGATTTTGGATTGCGGATTCTTTCTGGGTTTTCAGAAAGCTTCGCAATGGTGTCGCATGCATTGCATTCTGAGCAACTTCTCGAATTTACTATTTTTAGTAAATTCTATTTTTAGCAATGGTCCAATCAGCATCAGCTCAGCAAACTATGTGCTAAACAAATCTACCATAAATATTACACTACAGTATACTAATTTGATACTGGTCAAAACTAAAATGTCATGATTGATATTCATTGTTCAATATTAAAATAATAAAATCACTAATCATCATCATATGTGTCTTCATAAAGACCAACATCACCATCATCATTGACATTAGATGATGTGGGAAGATTAGAAGAACCAGATTTGGACCAAGACAAACAAGACTGGCATCATCATCATTGGCATTGACATTAGTTATGAATGTCGGACTACGGCTAAGTCACCAAGTTTCGTGATCAAATTTAGCAAGGATAAAATTTGGAACGTTTTAGTGTATTAATTTGCACCTTCCAATGCAACATAAAACAAAACAAATGTGCATTGGAACCATTCTCAAATTATGGGGGGAAGCTCCCTGTAAAATAAAAAACTAACTTATTATAAACAATACTTGCTATTCACAATCTTTATAGTGGATTTCTAGGGTGGTTAACGTTCATATTAAATAACATTTAAAGCATGTCCTTTTGAATTCACCTAGAGCAAAGGTTGAGAAACTCTTCAACTCAAGGTAAATGATTTTGTTTATAAATCTATCTACGATTCTACTACAAACATAATCTAATACAACTATAGGAAACCTGGTTGGTTGGGCACAAAGGCCAACTTCCATCCAAGTTAAAGTGATACCCTATGGATGATGTTGGAAGAAATTTCCACATGATCCAAAAATTAGATCTTAATTGTGATCAAAAGGTCAGTTTTTTCCAATTCAGTTCAAGCCAATTTTTGTGTTGGGGAGTCCATTTATGTTAGTTGGGCACATTAAGGAAGCATTTACAGGATTGTTGAAGACTCAAGGTGATCCATGAAGATGTTTTTATACACAACTTTTAAAAATGAAGTTTTTGTCTTAAATTGACATCTTTGCCTCTTTTACCAACCAGTTTGCCTATTGAATGCCAGTTCACCACCAGCAAATGTCACTGGTAAACCAGCAAATGCAAACAGTTTGAACATGGCAAAAAATTTGAAAATGAATTGTCGGTTCATTTCAACTTCCAAAGGTCGGAGTTTGCCATTTTCATCACATGGGAAATTCAAGCATCTACTTAGGGAGCTTTGCAATCTATTTCGAAGTTGGCACTGTTGTTTACCTTCAGGAAAAAGGAAACTATGTAGGTTCAACCATTGTTGAAAACATGGAACAGGGCTTCAAGCAAAGCAGCTTGTGGATGGATGGAATTACTCGTCACTTGTTGAAGAGCTGTAAAGGTCTTTCTTTAGGCCAATATTCATTCATATTCATTGTACTTGACTGGTTATAGTGAAACTTGAAGAGTATTTACATATCCAACTAGAGTTTTCCCCCTTTTTCGATTTTTCCAAACCAAAATCTTGTGTTAGTCATTGCCAAGCATCTTGTCTCATTTTATGATACCTATCAGTTTGAATTTCATACTGTATTTCTTACATTACACTCATTTCAAGGTTCTTTGAGTAGCTAGCAAAGAATCTGTAATTGGTGAACTGATTTGGAGTATCTAGAGCAGTTTATGGATCGGAAAAAGAGTACATCTATTCATTTGAAGTACAAGGCAGCCATTGCAAAGTCAACCGGTGTTGGAGCTTGCAAGAGAGCCTTTGAAGAGTTGCATAGAAGTGCAAATTTGCTTGGCTAAATCTGCAATGTTAAAATTTTAAGAGCATAAAAGTTTGATTTAATAAATATATAGGGCAGGCATTTTTTGGTTATGTTTGAATTTTATAATAATTTAAATAATTGTTCTTTAACAATCTCGCTAAGACAAGCAAAAGTGTAAATATTTTTAGGCTGCATTGTAAGTGGCACCCAACACGCTTAAAAATTAAGGGGGGGCATAGCTTTTGCCTTCTAACTCATAGAGAAGAGAATTGCTATTGAAAAGTTTTAATGACAAGATTTTCATACATAGCAAGACAATCTACAACTCGTGCTAAATGAAAAGGATCTATAGGAAGTCATGACCACACCAAAGCCACAAGGTAATATGGAGTGGCAAAGTTGACCAATAAAGACTAGAAAGCAATAGCAATAATTGGTCTTGGGTTGTCAGATGCATATTTGCATCACATAGATCTCTCCAAAACTTCAAAGCAAGTTTGGGATGATCCGATACATTGTTTGGATCAAAAGCATTAAGTGCAAAGATGGTGTAGTGTCCCCTTTTTGGGATTGCCCTAAATCTTACCCTAGAATCACAAGATCAATGTAGTTAGGGTTATAACTTACCAATTAGATACTGTAAGAAAGATGAATCTTGATTTAGGTCCTGCAACCATGTTAGATGATATTGGAATATAATTCATATAATCAAACATATAAAATAAATGTCTTAATCTATTTGAACAATGTAATTACATAACTATGTCAAATGTCTATGCAAACTACAACATATCCATGGAAGTTTAATCATAATAGGAATTGGATGGGAAATATAATAAGTCCGCCCGAAGTTATCCATCTAAGCCCAAGAGCAGATATGTTATCCCTCTTGGCCCCAAGAGGCAGACACACAGTCATCCAATATGGGGTGGCGTGCTTAGGGGATACATTGTACCTGCTTTCCCTATCCATCCTCATCCATCCCTGTTGTGATTGAAACTTCTCAAGTCTATCCCAACAACCAAACCATGTAAAAGTTGGGGAGAAGGCTCCCATAGGAGGCCCATAGACATCCTCTCCCTAAGCCCAAGGGCGGGCACTCACCCCCTTTGCTCCCAGTGGCAAACACACGGTCATCCATTGTGGAGTGGCGCACTTAAAAAGAAGTCTAGTACCTGCTCAACCTACTGGTATTTCCCCTGTTCCTCCTCATGGTTGCTTGATGAGTAAAATAAATACAAACTATGATAATAACAAAATATATCATTATGATAGAGCATACCACAATAGTTATTAACACATAAGATGGCTATATTCACAGCAGCAACTGTAATAATTTCTGATTCCACTCTTGAGTGCAGATGACTAACTCAGATCTGCTCAATTGCCTTAATATTCTGTGACATTTGTGGCCTGAATACTGAGTGCAATTCTGAAGATGTTCGCTGGTCTAATATTCTGAAGATATTACTTCTTTATGCTCATCCCATTCCCCCCTCTTGCCTTTGAGATTTCTTCACTTTGTTCAAGGTCACACCCTTTCATACTATACTTTTACCAGTAGGCATGTCCTTTGGTTCATGGCTTTGACTAACGCCTTCATGAATCGATTTAGGGATAGCTAATTTTATTAACATTATCCTTGCTAATCGCCAATCCCCTTAGAAACATTTGCTGCATTATTTAATTATCTCTAATTGCCTCATAAGAGTAAATCGCTGCTTTTCTTACATTAATAATAATTTCTTTATACTTTATTTTATTATTATTTTAAAACGGGATTTTCATATTTGAGGAGATCGCCACGATCTCATGGCAGGGGCATGACTGATGGTCTGAAAGTAGAAGTTATTTTGACAAACGATGCAGGAAGGTGACAATATTGTCCATCACATAAGTTTTGTTCCATAACAAATCAGCTTGTTGGAATAAATGCCAAGGTCAATAATGATTATGCTAAAGTTCTTCTCCTAAATAATGTTCCTAGTAGCCTACTAAATATTCCAATATTGTGTTCACATTGAATAAAATATACTCAAGTTTGGAAGAAGTAGTTTTTTCTTTAATTGGAGAGAGTTGAGTCAACAACTCAATTAAGGAGAAGTCAACATTGTTTATAAAGAACAGGCCTAAAAGTTCTTCCAAGTTATGTAAGAGGTTCCTTATCCACCAACACAAATCAAATCCAGGCATCAAAGCATTGGTTTGTGTGCTTTTCCTACAAACAATGAGGTCATATTGTGATGAACTACATTCAGTCAGCAAAGAGCTTGTTAGATAGCAAGTTGAATACAGACAAGGCATTGACTACTAGTGAAAGCAATAGCAAAGACTGTAGTTTCACAACACATGAGAAAGACCATCCTCGTGAGCATAATGAGGAATATGTTTACAAAATTGAATCAAGAATTTGTCCTTGTCAACAGATATGTGTCCCGGATCTGTTTGGATCATGAAAATTATAAAAAAAACTATATCTAGGAGATGTATTGTAAACAGCAAAATGAATTCACCAAACAGACAGAAAGCAGAAACAGTTGATCAAGAAACAGGTCAAGAAAAACATATAGGACAGGACGCAATTGCAGTAGTGTCCAAGACAGGACTGCAACCACGTTATTGTCCAGGACAAAACCACAACTGCAATAATGACTATTGATTCTACAGCCAAGAAATCTAGAATGAGAACTGAAGTTTCATTTCACCTTCTGGCGCATGCAGGAAAACTTCCAAGGCCCTGGAGAAGCTTCTTATTCATATAAATCTATAAAAGAAGGTAGAAACTAGCATTTGAAATCAACAGGAAGATGAGTAATGGCGTATTGAGCAGAGGAAATAAGGATTCAGCTGTTCAGAGTGTGATAAAAGGCTAAGACAATAGGATCCATCATTAAAGGAGCAAGAAGCAGCTTACATTCACGCAATCTATTGTACTTGGTAAATTTTACTGCTTGAATATTGGCAGTATGGTATTTGCCACAACCACAGTCAGGTTTTTCTCTCTTCGGAGGGTTTCCAGGATAATGAATTCTTGTGTGGACTTCTTTTATTGCAGCATTTTCTTACCTTGATCATAAATTCTCTCAGTCTTAACACTGTCACTTGAATTTCAAGTAGAACAGTATGTTAGCATTAATTTCTGATCCATAGATTCCACTTATTTAGTGAATTTTCGGATCAGTCCCTATTCAAAAGGAGTTGTTCAATGTGGCATTCCCATTGAGGAAGCGTAGTGAAGCCATTTCCACCATCGCTTGTGAAAAAAAGTTGCATGCGTGTCCCTATTTGCACCCAAAAATGTTTTGTAGTAAACAACTGAGTATGTCCTTATTTACTTAGGTGTGGTTATGGATTGCGGTGTGTGTCCTACTTTATAAGTTTATATGGTATGGTTATTTGTTTTGATGAATTGTGTGTGTCCAAATTCATCAATTTGAATATAAGTGATGGATTGTAGTGTCTGTCATAGTCCATGTGCATCTTGATGAACTAATGAGTGTGTTCCAATTCATCAGCTGATTGCAATTGTTCAAAGTTGTGTTTTGTCCTAATCCTATCTACCTTTGGAGTATAATGTAATAAGGAGGGCCACTGTTAGGACTCATTTCATCATTAAGGTGTGATAAATATAATATTATAAGCTTGGGTAGTCGAAACAAACACCCACATAGAATATATTAGAGTCGTGATGTTTCCTACATTATAGGATTTAAACAGAAAGATTTTTGAACTCAAACAAACCTAAGATTGCATAAAACCATTGAAGAATGAATAATCGTGTGTGTGTATAAGTTTATCTAATAATTTTTGGTGTAATCCACAAACCACAATGTTTGCATGCTAGCACTAACCTCTTGCACAATTGTTCTCTTTATAACTCAATCACTTGACATCATTAAGGTGTGATAAATATAATATTATAAGCTTGGGTAGTCAAAACAAACACCCACATAGAATATATTAGAGTCAAGATGTTTCCTACATTATAGAATCTAAACAGAAAGTTTTTTCAACTCAAACAAACCTAAGATTAATAACATTTTGTTTCCACAGTCCATGATAGTTAGTATGTTGATTTCTGGAAAAAACTGTGTGCAAATTTTTTACATCAACGTTTCAGATCATACGCCATGATCCATCATCAGGATAAGCAGATAGAGAGAGAAAAACCTAAGATTGCATAAAACCATTGAAGAATAAATAATAGCGTGTGTGTACAAGTTTATCTAATAACTTTTGATGTAATCCACAAACCACAATGTTTGCATGCTAGCACTAACCTCTTGCACAATCATTCTCTTTACAACTCCATCACTTGCCATCATGTATCTGCAAGCAATACAAGAAGCGTTGACCATCAAAATTTATACGCCCCAATTCCTTAAAATTTTCAAAAACTGTACTAGCATGATAGCATCAATATGCACAAAGCCTGTCTTGTGATGAAGAAATTCACATGATGCCATGTACAAATGCAACACCAATATACATAAAGCTTGACTCTAGGGAAGAAATTCACGTAATGTGTGTGTGTGCGCGTGTGTGTGCATGCATGTGTGTGTGTGCCTGTGCGTGCATGCGTGTGTGTGTGTGTGTGCGCGTGCGTGTGTGTGTGTGTGTGGGTGTGTGTTTGTTCATGTGTGTGTGTGTGTGTGTGTGTGTGTGAGAAAGAGAGAGAAAGAAATTGAAGGTGTAACAGATTATGAGTTTTAATTTGAAGGCTCATGGATTTGGCAAAATATTAGAACATACAAAGTCACATCAAATAAATATAATCATTAATTTGGACTCTTTTTAAATTTAATTATTGCATCATCATTCAAAAACAAATACCACAATTACATAAACATGAAAGGCCAAATCTAAACATTAAATACTTGCTTTCTAGCTAATAACAGATGTCTGGATATGTATTGCTGTCACATATACAATATCTAAGGTTGCACATTGCTTTGCCAAGTGATCACTATTTGTATGATAAATGTGGATTTACATAGTTGGCAACTGTTGCTCTCACCGTCCTATTATTTCAAATATCGGCATTCTACGCAAGCTTGACTTTTCAAACATGGGCACTCACCTTATTAGTTTTCAAAAGGATGTATGTAATGAACCGGACCAATTTTTTTTTTTTTTTTTATTACAATAAGCAATGCAACACGCACCCGTTAAGGTTAGCACTAAAACCAAAAGGATGCGGAAAGCAACTCTAACCAAGGATGTACACCAGGATCCCGATGTTGGGCAAGGTGTGAGCATATGGTCAGAGGATTTGATACAATGCAGAACTGGAAGTGAACTCTAACCAAGAATGTGTTTAGGATAGACGAGCATATGGTCAAAGGATCTCATGAGTGCAAAGCTGAAAGTAACTCTAACCAAGATGGCGCTGAGAGGTGGCAAGCATATGGTCAGAGGGTCCTTGAGCCTACTAACTGAAATTAAATAGGCGGCAAGCCAGCCTCTTCCACCTATTCAGCGGAGAATACAATAAGCAAAGAAGGAGATAAATGAGAATGTTGATAGTACTACAGTTCAACTTACAATGAAATAGAAAGTGTCTGCCAAGGACATAAGATTAGAAGTTGTCCAATGCTGCAACAATGAAATATGATCACCTCAAAGCTTAATAAGACTTTCTAATCACAAACCCCTCACCAAGATGCATTTATCTAAATCTGATATGATAGACCAGTAGCTAAAATGCAATAACCAGCAACCTAGTAATTCACTAAAATGCATGTAAAATGCTCAAACCAGCTCCGAATGACTTGAAACTGAGTGCAAATGACCCTAGGACTGATGGCGCCCATATCCCAATGAAGAAACTCACACAAGCAACCCCTATTAATTCTTGGCATGAACTCCAAGACTGCTGCAAATAGTACGGCCCTCAAGGAAGGGCGACTTGCTTGGATAAATCCCACACTTCATCAAAAAATCTGCAAATAATCACAAAGGGTCGCCCCTACCAAACACACACAATGGTGAAATGCCCAAAAGGAAAATGTTTTCATTTTTTAATATATGAAGAAAACTTACAATCAGTTATATGAACTAGCAACTCTGAAAAACTCCATTAAAATGCTCAAACTGAACTACAATGCAAGAAACCCACTACAAAATGCAAACAATCCCCAACTACAATCTAATTCTCAACTAGTTGCTATCTTTCAAGCAAGAAGATGAGCCAAGCTAGGAGGTGTGCTTTTCTCGAAGCAATTCTATTACCATTTCGGCAGCATAACTTTACTGAAGATATGAGATAACCAAATGAAGAGAAGAGATCTTTTATAAACTTTGAAGAGCATCTCTAGAAGTCTCTAGAAAGTGCGGCGAAAATCAAAAGTCAAGGCAATTCAAAGAAGCAATAATATTAACTTTTTTCTTTAAAATAATCTTCCCTTCAAGGTTGGCGTCCAATTCTCCCTTTGCATTTTTGAACCTTTGAAATATTTAAACTTTCTCCTGATGAGGCATTCACCCATAATGTCCCCTTTTTAAAACAACATAAAGTTATAATGCTAGGCCAAGGGGTTATAATATTAAAATATAACATTATAATATGAAAATAACCTATCTCTCCATAAAAATGCCCCAAAAAGCCAGAAACATCAATACCAACTGAACTACCTGAAGAAGAGAACCAACTGAACTGAAACCAACCTGTCCACTGCCAAAAATAGAATTTACTAAAAATAGTAAATTCATGAAGTTGCTCAGAACACCAAACGGTCTATACCACTGCAAAGCTCTCTGAAAACCCAGAAAGAATCCGCAATCCAATTTCCAAACTTCAAGCAACAACCTCCTCAAAAACAGGAAACCCTAATTTCTCCCACCGAGTAGCCTATGGGTCTCTGGAATAGGCCAGTGATCAACTGAATCGATCACAATTGAGAAGGGGACATTACAATGTATAGCGCATTTGGGCATAGAGACATTTATACTACTAAATTAAAGTCATGTCCAAAGTTTTTCTTTCTTTATTAACTGATAAGTGATTTTTGAGGAAGACATGGTATATTGAAATATATATTTTGGATTTAATTAAATGCATTTCTTCAGAAAAATGACAACAATTGTATAAAGTATATGTCGTTTCTTTTACAATGGACGTTTGGTGGTTCAATATTTTAGTGGAATTTGAACATGTATGTTCCATTGGCAAATGTTACAGGCTAACTAGAATATCCAAATTCATTTGTTTTCCTTACAGAAGATGGTAAGTTCTGTCCCAAGCCTACCACAGACATACACTTATCTTTATCTATATATCTATTTTGTGTAATGTTGAAAGAAGATGACCTTTTATGTATGAGATAGGGAAAAGGCAGCTGGTTTAGTTGTACGAATGTACTAAACAAACTAACGGGTAAATTTCACTTTTAGTTACTTGAAGTTTCATTGTGATCTTTATATTTATCTAGTTATGTTTAGAGACAATGAAGCACCCTAGTAGGCAAACTTAAGGATAAATTTAACTTTTAGGTACTTGAAGTTTATTTGTTATCTTAACATGTTACTTGAGTTATGTTTAGAGACAATGAAAACTTGATGATTAAAAAAGCTGGATATATCTAAAACTTATTTTGGTGATGCAAGCTTTTGCTTTGAATGTTTGAAAAGCAAAAAAATAGTTATTAACAATAGAGTAGGAAAAGATATGGTTACAAAGTTGCATGAACAAAAATACAGATATGGGTATTCTTCATGGCTCCATAATATGGATAAAGCTGGATACAACATTCATAATAAGCACATACATACATGCAAACACACACACACACATATTCTTGTATGCATATATGTATATGTATGTATGTATGTTCTTGATATAGATAAAACAAGTGAGTGTGTGTGTGTGTGTGTGTGTGTGTGTGTCTATATATAGAACAAGAAAATATAGAATAAGAATATAAATACCTATACACATAGTTTAACTACTTGGTGAGTCATCAAATACTCAAGATTTTTTTCCATCCTAAGTTTTTGCAAGAAAATCTTGCTGAGTTTCTGCAGAGAATTCTCGGTCAGTTTAGCAGCAAGCTAAGTTGTTATTTCTAGTACAGGGTATTGGTACACCGGTAAGGCAAATTAAATTTCTTTTCGAGTATGGTACAGCTGGGTACAGCTGTATATTATATATATCATAATTCAGTGACTTGTCCAATGTCAATAAACAATGAAAATTACAATCAATATTCAATAATCTTCATTTTGCTCTTCATCGAGAGCATCAAAGTCAACATTTGGTTCAATTTCATTTGAACCACAATGTGTAATGTCCCTTATGGGTTTATCTTGAGTTTGCCTTCAGATTTATAGATAAAGATATCAAGATATGCCAAGAAACAATAATTTTGATAGAGAGAGTATAAAAGTTCTAAATCTCTAAAGAACACTCTAGTTTCTGATTACACTAGCCTTTTATAGATATAAATAAGAATGATGGATGTTAAGACAATAATAATAATACCAATTTCCTGATTTAAATGCTGAAATGAGTCTGAATGAATAATTGACTCTAGAATGGAAAATAGATAATATATTAAGGTCGTTGAATCTGATTTTTATTCCTCTATCCTCATGCGAATGAAGATGTAATAGGCTGGTGCCTTTAACTGAATGCAGTTTCTGAATATAACCTTATATGCATGCAAATTATGGGGGGCGCTCTATCTGAATTTCTCAGCTTGTTCACGCATCCATCCTCTAGGCTGATCGCTGGCTTCTTGGAGCACTTTAGATCTGCTATATTCAAATTTATATGACTGCACTTCATCGATGATCCTCTAGGCTGGGTTTTAATTCCCTTCATATAGCTTTTGATGTGAGAAGCTGTGTCTTCTCACTTGTGTTTTCTCTATTTAACTAATTGCACCTCTTCAAACTAATTGCTGCTTTAAGACTTACTTAATTCTGATTTTATTAATCATTTAACATAATAATCAAAGGCTATAGCAAAGCGATGCCTTTTCATGAGGAATCGCAGCCTTTGTGAAATATAATCACTGCTTTTTAATGGCATTTTCTTGGCTTTATTAACATCGATCCTATCAATTTTTAGCCTTGGTTTTCAAAGACTTAGTTAAGTAATTATGCCTTGGGTGAATTGCTTGTGTTTTCTTCAAGTAGCGATATCATCTTGGATGACCTTACGATGCATCCCTTGAATGTGAGCTCTTCGGGACTTGAGCAGGGGTTATTACAATCTCCCCTCCTTGGGAATGCTTGCCCACAAGCATTCTTAGGTTAGTATGTTGGAGAACTAGCTCATTTTCCCAGGTAGCATCTTCTATTGGTAAGCCCTTCCATTTGATGAGATATTCTTTGATGGACTTGTTCCTTAACTTCTTCTCCATGAATATGCTCTCCATCCTTTTGGCCGAGACCACACAACGCGGTCCATCAGCTAATCCCTTAAATATCACTTTCTTACCATCCACCTTGAACTTAAACTCCATTGTTTGAAAGTTTTGTGAGTACTTACCAATGGACATCATCCATTGGATACTAAGTATAGCATTGGTATTACCCAACTCCACAACATAAAAACCATCGATGATGGTGTAGTCACTAATTGTAATCTTCAATTTTGGTACCTTTGTTGAACAAGATATTTGGTAGCCATCCGCCACCATCACACTAAACCCTCCATTTTCAACTGCTTGAAGTCCTTTCTTAGCAACCAAAGCTGAATCAATAAAGTTATGAGTGGCTCCGCTATCAACTAATACTGTTATCTTTTTTCCTTGCAATACGCCACGAATTTTAAATGAGTTGAACCTTGGAGATCCAATCATAGTGGAAATTATACCATTCTTACTTCCCTTAGGTGGAGACTCTTTTACCTTTGGAGGTTCTTCCTCTATTTCATCTTGCTCGCTGCTTAGATCTGATTTGTCTTCTTCATCACTATCGAGCACAACTTTGATATAATGTATCTTCCCTTTACCAAGGCATCGATGCCCTGGTGCCCAAGGTTCTTTGCAAGTAAAACAAAGTTTCTTCCTCCTCAACTCTTGCCTGGTTTCTTCATCCATTTTCTTTTTTGGCCATTCCCTTGAGAAAGGTTGTTTTGTTTGGCCTATTTGGAATGATGACCCTTTAGATGGCATCTTGTTCTTTGTTGCACTAGAGTCCATATCCCTAGCCTTCTTAATTGCTTCTTTAAGTGTACTGGGGTTGAGGACTTTGACCCAACCCCTTAAAGGGTCCATTAGGCCATCCATAAAGAGCATAACCAACCTTTCGGAAATGTCGGTGACCAACATTGAAAGCTTTTGAAAGTCCGCAATATATTCATCAATGGTTCCATATTGCTTCAATTGTGCCAATTCCTTAAAGTGGATCTTCGGAACATTGTTGTCAAATCTCTCTATTAATTTCTCCATGAATTCCACATACGAAGTGATTTGTTCATAGCCCAAGGTGATCATGCCATGATACCACCATTCATGAGCCACCCCGTCTAGATGTAAGGCGGCATATTTGATTGCTTCACTCTCCGGCATGGGGTTGAGTTGGAAGTACGTATCAACCTTTCAAACCCATGCTCGTGCTGTGGACTTTCCCAAACCATCAAAGTATGGCAAGCTAAGCTTACCAATTTTCCTCCTTAGATCATTATTATGGTCTCTATTACCCTTGCTAGGTAAATGCTTCATTCTTACATCCATGTAGTCTTTTAGGGACATATGTGTTTGCAATCCTCCATCTATCCAATCTTGGCAGAATTGGTCTTGTAACTCTACCAATGTAGGTTCATTACCTCCTTATTCTACTCTAAGTGGAAAAGTAGGTATCATGGGTCTAGAACTGGTTGTAGGGGCACGATAATTTGGAGTTCTATTGTTGCTTGAATTGTCTTCATGGCCTCCACTATTGCCAACTTGGTTGTTGTTGTTGTTTGTATTTATCATGATTTGAGACAATGTGTCCAATAATTGAGCCATCCTCTATTGAGTAGCTCTTTGTTCGGCCATGAATTGATCCATACGATCAGTGAAGTCTCTATCTCCCATGTTTCTGTCTCTTTGTTCACTACTCCTAGATTCAAAACTGTTATGGATGCCTAAGATATTGGAATTTGTTCTTCCTTCTAGAGCTCAAGCCAAGTTCCCACTGTTTTCTTATCTTCCTATTGTAGCATCTTCTTTCCCTTTCACTCATCCACCTTCACAGGCTGGCAGGTTTAACCAGCTCTAATACTAATTGTAATGTCCCTTATGGGTTTATCTTGAGTTTCCCTTTCAATTTATAGATAAAGATATCAAGATATGCCAAGAAACAATAATTTTGATAGAGAGAGTATAAAAAGTTATAAATCTCTAAAGAACACTCTAGTTTCTGATTACACTAGCCTTTTATAGATATGAATAAGAATGGATGTTAAGACAATAATAATAATACCAATTTCCTTATTTAAATTCTGAAATGAGTCTGAATGAATAATTGACTCTAGAATGGAAAATAGATAATATATTAAGGTCATTGTTGTTGAATATTTGTCACTGATGTCAAAGGCTGGCATTCAGAATCTATTGTTGTGTTCCTCAGGCAAAGTAATTTTTGTATCGATTTGTATAAACTAAGCTTGCAGTTGCAACTGTTGAAGTTGATTTAGTCAACATAGTGGCAACGAAATTGTTCCTTTTGCCATATCAGTTTTGAAAGTCAAAGTCATGAGTCAGCAAGTCTACTTCTTTATGCCATGTCAATCTTTGAATGGTCAAAAGTTTGGGTCTTCTAAAGTAGCACGAATTCTTTTAATGTATATGTATTGACTGATGGCGGCTCTGTAATATCCCTTGCTAGATCTGACTGTAATTTTCTGATTTGTGCCTTGAAGAATATTGTCAAACAGTTGTCTTGAATGCTGCCTTTGGTCTGGTATAATTTTTCTGTTTGCTTGTTTTGGTTTTGATTGATGTTGATGATGCTTGCTTGCTTGAAAATAAATGCTAAAATGTCTAACAATGCGATGGACATGAAATGCAAGATATTTTTGTATTTTCAGATGCATATAAATGACAACTACTTGTGCAAAAGCTCAACTACAGCTACTAGACATTTTGTCAAATAATTTGCTGCCAAACTTCTTATTTCTCCAATATGATAATGCAATTGAAATCAGACTTATTACAATGCTGGAAGATGAGCCAAAAATCAGACTACAACTATATGACTTCTCCTTATAACGACTGAGATTACAGTGACATAATGTTGTCATAGGACAGCAATCAGACTCTGCTAAACAATGCAATCCTAAATGATTTGAATGTCTGAACTACAATGCTATTTCACTATTTGAGATGGCAATTTGATTCTACAGCCTTTATGACTTTCAATACAAACACATATGCAAAGATGTGGAACCTGGTTCGTTGTAGCAGCCACCATGAACATGTTCGTTTCTTCAAGAAGACTTCATATCTGCTCTTCCCAATGTGGCGCCTGACTCCCTAGACTCCATGCGACTTCCTCCAAGTCTAGTACAAATTTTCCTTGCCTTCTATACCAAAATTGCACCAGCATACATGTGTGCCCAGCTTACAAGCAGTCTACGATTTTTGCAGGCAATGAATATAAAAATCGAACCAACCTTAATAATGCAAGTTTGCCCTCCTCAAACACAAAATGGAATGGCTTCTAGACTGAAAATCGTCTACACAGAAATCTGCAATGTTCTCCTTCAAATCGAATTCCTCCGATGATCAAAATTTGGCCAAAGGCCACAAAATTTTGACACGATGTGAAAGACTGAATTATCCTCCACTCCAATCTAGTTAGGGTTGATATTGCACAATCGAAACCAGTACCTTAGAGTCTTCAAACCCTCTGGCAAATTGCTAAGCATTCAAGCTCACCAATGTAGTAGAAAAGATGTCAACAACTCAAGATGCCCAAATGCAAAAACAAAAGCTCCTTATAAAGAATTCTCAACAAGTCTCCAAGAAGCTTCTAAAATAAAATATTATTTTATTCTCTTAAGTGACTTTTTGATATTATTTTATTTTAGTCACTTTAATATTAAATTAATTAAATATAAAGTCATCTTATGATATTATAATTTTGAGATAACTTTACAAATAATTAATTTAGTAATTTATTCCCTTATTTCTCCTTGTAGCCTCCGAGAATAAATAAAGGCTAAAATAATCAAACTCCTAGTGAGTGCTAGAAAGGGGACATTACAGGTTCCCTACATCAATTGTAACGCTTCACTTAATCGTGACGGTTTTTGGTGTTTACGCCGTGTGAAGCGGCGTTTATTTCTGGCAATGGCATTCTACTTTGAGTTGGTAGTGTTGGAGCCTGTATGAGCTGTATGAATTATTTTCAAGCCATTGTTTGTGTGTATAAGCTATTCGTTGGCATTAATTCTAAGTCGTTTTTCTTTGTGGAATTCGTGGCTGAGATGACTTAAATTCCTTGTGGCGTTTTTATTCAAGTTGGCTTCATTCTCTAGCATATTGAGTATCGTGGGAGTTGTGGATGCCTTCATTTATCAGGTGTAACGTCTAAAATTATTCCTTGTGGTTTATATGAAAGAGACGTGATGGTATCACTTTTCTTCTCTATTGACTAATGCTTAGTCGTCTTTGGCTCTACAAGATGTGTATCACCTAGAGTCGTGCAAATCAGCCTTGGTAGTATCTCCATTGTCTTCAAGGTGGAGTCGTATTGAATTAGAGGTTTGTTCGAATTTGTTTTGAGTATGGCTATCATTCATAAGGAGTATCGGGTTGTCTTAATGAAATGTGTTTATTTATTCTGAGTGGTTGTTGCCGGAATCGTGCTATGTGAATTTGTTTTATGCTCAGAGGATACTTCTATTTTTTTGTATGACCTACCAATGAAGGGTTTCGTGTAATGTCCCCTTTTTACGACACCCTCTTTCAATTAGAGTTGATATGGGAAAACTTACTATTTTTAGCAGGGGGTCTAGTTCAGCACTTCAGTCTTGGGTGAGCCTTCTCGAGTGTCTTGGTCTCTCACCGGCTCAGGTTTCAGGGAGCATTTTACTATTTTTAGGACTTTCTAAAAATAGTAAGTCAGTTAGGGTTAGCCAAGACCTTCCATTTTTAGTAGGGGCAATTGGATGTTCACTTTCTTCAATGAGTCGTGATGTGACGTCAGTTTCTCTTCAGTTGAGCTTTGGACGGTAGTTAACTAGTTTTAGTATTTACTAAAAAATAGTAAGTCAATTTCGGGGCAATGGACTTGGTCACTCTAGTCTATGCAGCATATTTAGTTAATGAAGTCATTTTGGAGGAATTAATTTAATATTTGATGAATGTCTTGAAAAGTGTGCCAAAATACAGTGATTTTTTAATTTAAAGTTAAAAAGGGGTCATAAGAGGGTCTTTTTTAAAAAGTGACCAAGGGCACCTAGCTCAACAACTTAAAGTTGTTTTAAAAGTAAATTTATATTTTATGAACCTTGGGCGCCCAAACTATGGAAGGAAAAGAATTTAAAATTAAATTAAATCAAAGCAAATGAGTTTTAGCATGCATTTTAGGGTTGCTGGAAAAACTTTGTTAAAAAATCATTTTGGAGGCTCATTTGCATAGGTTGGAGTTTGATTTTTTTACAAGGATGTTGTTGGTGTGGTGCCAAGGTATTGAGGATGTAGCCCCTCAAGTTCTAAGACTTGTCTTGGTAGTGAGAGACTTGCTCAGACTTGTGTTGGGTGATTTCATTCAGAGATCACAGCTGGGTCAAATGATGAAGATTTACCAATATTTTTTATTGCATTTCAGTAGTTTTGGGATGTGTGACTGCTAGATTTTGGTGTGGAGCAAAATAACTTCACTTTGGTGTGTTTTAATCATTTTACAGGAGACTTTACTTTGGACCTAAATTTGCTCATTGCTCATTATCAGTTGAAGATATTATTCTGGGTATTGATCCATTGAAAGCCCCTTCTCCTGCTGAACGTTTTGAGTACTAGATTGTAATTTTTGGGTGAAGATTTGAATTTTCTAAAGCAGGTTGAGCTTCTCCAAGCGACACAGGGCTGAAACTGATAATTTGCTCATATTTCCTCATTAGCTTGAGATTTCATTCTGGGTATTTGAGCTATCATCATATCACTTCTCCTATCAAGGGCATCCATTTCAATAATAAGAACAGATTTTTTGGTGAAGAATCCAACTTATTAGAGAAAATCGCCCTTCTAGAGAGGTGCGGCCTTGTTGGGTTTGCTGCACTTTGTTTGGTGGGTTGAAAAGACGTTCGAACAGCAGATTCTAGGACCCTTTTGGCTGCACAAAAACTCTATACCGCTTGGTCACTTTAACTTGCATCTTGGGGAAAGGCGTACTTGTCAAGTGAGCTTCATGTTTGCTGAAAGAACTCAATTTTCAGGTCTGATAATAAGTTTTAAATTCTGATTTTTGAAGCTTTGCATGACTGAAAACAAATATTGAAGAAATCAGAAAATTAGTTGCCTCTAAAAGTGTTATTTCTAGTTCCTTTATGCTCTCTTTCTTTAATTGTTATTGCACAATGCTCAAAAACAAACATGCAATGTAAACCCTTCACTTGCAATGCAAAAACTTCATGAAAACAATTGCAAACAGCAAACAGCAACAGGGTAAAAACAGAAAAAAAAATTTGGGGTAGATTATTACATTTCGTTGCACAGAAGTTTGTGTGTGGGGGCAACTTAAGATCTTAAGACATGCTCATTCAAATATTTTTACCACGACTTGGATGGTATGTTTCCTTAGCCGTGTGAGTTCACTAAATGTATATGCGGAGTTTTAAAAATTGTTACGATGTTCATTGGGAAATATATCTCTTCGCTATCAAGTTTGTTGATTCTTCCTTGAAAATCGTTTTCTGAATGAATATAGAATCTCCTATGCATTGGTGTGTGGCGGAAAATTAATTTGTGCCTTTTATGAGTGAAGTCATGGTATCTGTTGTGACCTTTTCACACATCACCCCATCGCAAATGGGGACCCCAGTAGTCTGCTAGTTTTTAGGGTTTTGTCTCCTTGCAACAGTTTCATGAGTTTCAAGCCAGTTTTCTGAGAGTCATCCGAGCCAAGTCAATAATCCATGCTTGAATCAGTGCATAAACGTCACAGAAGTGCTCAAAAGGCCCAGGAAACGAGGATCGTCTGTGCTTTCGGCCATTTCTGACACTTCCTATTTTTTAGGGAATCTGCTTTTTTGCTTTTTCGTTTTTTCATTTTTGGCATTTTTGGACCAAACGGGGTTCCCTATTTTTTAGGGATTTTGTTTTTTCTACTTTTAGAAAGTCAACCCTGGTCAGCGAGTCAACTTTCCATCTTTAGATCCAAAAAATCAACCAAAAAATAGAAAAATCATTGAAAAATCAAAGAGAAAATCGAAAAATCACGTGAAAAATCTGGAAAGCAAGCAAAAAGCATGGAAAAATCAGTCAAAAGGCTGAGAAAAAATCAACTGAAAAGCATCAAATTCTGGAAAAATCATTGAAAATCAGTCAAAAATAGGTCAGATCTGAGGTAGAAATCACAGAAAAATCAACCAAAAAAGAGTGAAATTCATGATGAAAATCTGCTTAAGTCTGGAAAATTCACCATGTTCAAAGAGAAGTAGCTGGCCCTTAAAATGTGGGACGGAAGGAAAATGGCAAGACTCATCTAAAGTCCGCCATGCCTAAAAAAGGATGGCAAGGACTATGGAAAGTCTGCCCAGCCATAAGGAGAAGATGGCAAGGATCTTTCAAACCCCACCCAGCCTTGAAGGAAAATGTCTAGGACCCTCCAAAGTCCGCCACACCTTGTCTGAGACCCTTCAAAGTCCGCCTAGACTTGGCAAGGACTCTAGAAACTCCGCCCAAGCCTTGAGGAGCTTGGAAAGAACCTTGCAAAGTCCGCCATGGCCTATAAAGAGAAAAAATTAAAATTTTGCTAAGTGTTTGAGGCCTAGTAAAGGGAAAATCCAAAAATTGCCTAAGTATAGAGGCCTAAAAGGAAGGAAATTTGGAATTTTGACTAAGTTTTTTAATATTTTCAAGAGGAGAAGTGCGAATTTAGGCTAACTTTGAAAGGTAAAGACTTGAGAAAGTCCGCCATACCTTGGGGAAAGATGGAAAAGACTTGGGAAAGTCCGCCTGGGACATGGCAGAGAATAAAATAAAAGTTCGCCTAGTATGAAGGGAAAGGGAAGAATTAAAATTGCCTAAGTATGGATGTTTAGGAGAAAAATTGGCCAAGTACACAGAGAAAAATGCACAAGGCAAAGAGGTAGGAAAGTCCGCCTTTGGCTAAGGAGGATAAAAAATTTTCAAGCATCATGGAATTTCGCCTAAGGAAGACATCCAGACCAAGACTTTGCCTAAATTAAATTCGCCCGAGCAAGACAAAATTTGACTTTGGCAAAAGAAAATGTGCCCGGTGCAATTAAAAGTTCGCCATGGCAGGGAAAAATGAGGATCTTGCATAACATTTATCAACGAAATGGCTAAAATTTTGACTTGGCTTAGACGAAATTGGGAATAAAATTGGAAAATAAACTTTTAGCCAAAGAAAATGAAGAGAAAATCAAAATAGCCATGGGTCCAAAACGAACAGGTTGGAATAAATTAAAATATTTTAATATTTTAATAATTTATTTCCAATACTCAGAAATTTGAAACGCTTTGGACAAAATTGAATTCGCCAGAGATGTACCGAAAGAAAATAAATTGCGCCGGACAAAGATAAAATCCGATGGGCAAAATTAAATTCGCCATGAATTTAAAGTTGGAAAAATCGAATTTAATTGAATATTTAATGTGTTTTTCAAAATTCGAAAAATAAAGATAAACATCTAAGCAAAAATCAAAATTTTTGAAAACCAAAGAGATTTGCCTGGATAAGCTCGACATGGATTCTTTTCAAAAAATAAAGGAAACTTGCATGTTTGAACAAGAGAAAACAAATTGAGATAGAGAAAGAAGAAGGCAGTTGCTAAAACAAATCAAGTTCTTCAGCATTATAATGAGTTTCAGCAACTCATTTTTCACAAACACAGCTGAAGAAAAGTTAATTTCTCTCGAAAGTCTAAGGCAAGTAATTATTCTGCAGGCAAGATCGAATTTCCCAGAAGAAGAAGTAATTTTATGCTGAAGAAAGAATTTTCTCGAGAAGTGAAAAGATTTATTTGCTGAAAGTCGAATTCTTCTGTGCAAGAGGGGCACACTTCATCACTTGCTTTTTGAGTAAATTCTTGAAGTTTAAATCTAATTTGCAGCCAGGAGTCTTTTACTGAGGTTTGAAGTTCAATTGAATAAGATTCGCCATTCTTCTTCAGTCTTTTTCATCTTAGAAAAAGTTCTGGCTAAAATTTCAACTTCACCCATTTACTTTCAGCTTGCTTTTTCACAGAAATTTAATTATTTAATAAGCTAAAAGTAAAATTTTCAAACCCAAGGCATGAAAATAAATTATTTAAAAGTCTCTGTATTAATGTTAATATTTTTTGACTGCAGGTTGATGACCATGGTGGGCGAATCATCAAAGAAGGCAGCAATGAAGTTCGCCAGCAAAGGTGTCCAACGAGAGTCTAAAATTAATTCAAAATGGAAAAATGTCGCAGACACCGATCTAGGACATGTCGACTTCGAAGAGTTCAAGAAAAGAGTGTATGGACATAACGGACTTCCGACACCAATAGCTAGGCGGATGGTGAGAAATGGGATTTTTCAGGCAGCTGGATTCCCGCCTACGATGGATTGTGCAGAATTGATGGTAGAATGTGCTATCAACTATGATGCTCAGAAGAGGCAGATCATTGCACCTGACGGCAGAATTTTGGCACACTTGAGCGAGGTGGCAATTCAAGAAACTTTCAGCATCCCAGCACATTCTCGGACTGTCTATAAGACCAAGGAGGAAGCTAAGCATTGTATGACAGTCAGCCAGATTTATGCGCCACAAATGTTAACAAGGCATGGCTGGATAAACCTAAACCGTCAATAAAGAAGATGCCTAAAAGGCCACGTCGGACAAACTTTAAAGAGGACTATGGGGACATCATTTTGATGCTGAATAGAATAGCTGGCAACCCTCGAGGTGCATTTTTCGAGAGTTGGATGTACTACTTCATAGATGAAATCACTTCTGGCATAAAAATGTTCAATTGGTCTCGAATGATAAGTAACAATCTTCACGAGCAGTTGGTCAATTTGGAGGAGACTAAGTCTTTTCACATGAGCTCGTATATTGTCTACTTATTGGCCAGGTCATATAAATAACCAAGACTAGTTTGCAAGGGCAAAGTTGGCAGCGGAGAAAACGAACTCAGACCTTATGATTGCTACCCACAACTCCAGCTGAAGGAGAAGTCTCATTTCAGGCCGGTGCACGATACCTTCTTAATGCATATTACGAGAATAATTCAAGGAGGAGTGCATCAAAGGCTGAGTCATGAGGCGAAAAGTTTGATTAGTAAATACGGATCCTGGTTCATCCAGTTTCCAAAATTTACATATGTCAGGATCCAGGGATTTACTGGAAATCCCTATAAGTTGCCCATCTATCCGACAAATCGGATGATTCTACTCGAAGTCCTGAGGCAGCTAGAAGAATATCAAAACATCCAGAGGCCAACCAAGAAGGCATCTGTTACATTCCCATTTTTCATCGGGAATATGTTAGAATCCTATCCGTCAGCGCAGGCAGCTGAGAGCGCCAGGTTGGAAATCCAGTGGTACCCATTCACAGCCTACAAGTCCAGGGCCAATTTTGACCCACATCATCACATCCGGACAGTGGATGGGAGAAGGTACAAGTACAGGGTGGAACTGGAGGACTTCGAGGCAAACGATGCTAATGAATATGAGGTCAGAAGGAGATTATGGTCCAAAATGCCAGTTGACTGCATAAGGGCAATTGAACTTTGTCGGGTGCCTGATCAGTTGCAGGATGATGGGAATTATATCCAGCCACGCTTCGAAGAGAGTTGACCTCTTCCTCCCGTAAAGTGGTCAGAGCCCAAGCACTCAGACTTGGAAACCTTGATGAGACCAGTGACCAAATACTCTCAGTGGTGGGTTGACCACCATGTCCAGGAGATGAGACAAAAAAGAATAACGCTCATGTATGATTTACTGAGCGAGACAAAATCGTATTCCTCCAATGCTGGCGCATCCCATCAGGATTTGGTTGAGATTGGAGAGAAAAGGAAGGAAGTAGTTCCAAGTGTAGAACCGGTTCAGAAAAGACAGAAGGGAGAGCCATCTCGTTCTGCAGCGTCCCGGAATATTGACGAGCTGGTGGCCGCCATTGATGAATCCTTGGTTGAAACGATCGTACCTCCTACAATTCAAGAAGAGAACAATGAGCCTATTCAGCTGGATGACGAGGAGCCCTCATCACCTATGGGCACGGAAATACTAGGTTCAAATAATGAGATGGAAGTCCGACATTATGACTTCGAAGAGGGAATGATTTCCGCTCTCAGAGAAGTCGTGGATGTTCCAAATGAGGAGGATATTTAGGTTTAAGATGGCATCGAGCAGCCTACCATCCCGGATTGGCTGATAGAAAGAATGAAAATTCAGACACCAAAGGAAGCCCAAGAGGAAGATGACACTGCAAATTTCTTGGCAAGGTTGGAACAAGTTGCAATTAAGAAGCCTGCCAAGAAATTTTCCACCATTCGGCGGGACGAGGCAGGCAGTTGTTCCATACACGTCGCAGTACCGACAGTGGACAAGCCACAGGATGAGATCACTCCTCAAGAATACGCCATAACCACCATAGATCTTGGCCCAACCACAAAAGGTCAGGAAGTGGAGGAACTAGACAATTCCGTCTCAACTGTCAAAGCGAGACTAGAAAAAGAAGTGGCGAAAAAGGAGTATAAAAGGGAAGTTGAACACCTGAAGGAATACATACGGCATCTGACCCAGCCACTTAATCAGGGTGATGCGGTAGCTCCTCCTCTCCTTAATCCCTCACAAGAAATAGCCAAGGATGTGGAGCAAGGGATGGTCACAGCCAAGGAGGCTCAGGAGTGGATGATAAGCGAAGGCACGGAAGCAGCCTCGTTCATGGAGAAACTGGCACTGGCCTATGGGCAGACCTCGTCTTTTCTTTCCAGACTTGTTGATATGGCAGAAACATGGGAATGTATTCCAGACATGCAGGAGAGGCTTATTCCAAGCCTTAGGGTCTTGAAAGGCCTCCCAAGAGAAGACTTGGTTGAAAGAAAGGTGATTGTTGTAGGAGCAGCGTATGATTTTTACCATTGGTTTTGGGCAGTGACTATACGGAGAGAGGTTCTGGAGAGGGCGAAAGCAAATGGGCTCAGAATTGAAGAGCAAGTCAAAGAAATCCAAGAGAAAATTTATATGACAGCTGCAGAGGTGTTTGATCGTGAGATTGTCTGGGAAAATGACATGCAGCTGGAGAGGTTGAAACATAAGGTTCAGGAGGTTTTCTTCTCGGCTACTGGACCACTTCTGAGACAGGATTTTGCGAGAGTGGCGAGTCTCTTGACCATCCGGAATGATTTTGTGAAGCAGGAGGCGGATTGGGCAAGCACATTCGCCAAGTGTGCTGAGAACTTGGATGGATTAGAATTCCGGATTAGCATGCTACCGCCTATCATGATGGAGGAGGTTACCGCGGTCGTGTCCAGGTTCATTGAGTGCAATGCTAACCAAGCAGATAGGGACGCCTCTCCTTGATGATAGCTCCAACTGCCACTTCACTGCTTGTTAACTGATTGTTTACTGATTGATAACTCATGTTATTTTGGGCAACCCTAATTAGCGTTGAGTTGTAATAATCTTGGCCGTCGATATTGTTTTAATCTCGGCCCTTCATTTGATTTTTGAAACCCTATTTAAACTGGTGATCTCTCACTTTCATTTGTGTGGAGACAGTGTATGAAATTGTTGCATTGAGACTATTTCCGATAATAAAAGCTCTTATGCATGATTTGCTTTCAATAATTTTTATTGTCAAGTAGTAAGCGAGGTTGCATATCTTCTTCTGCCATAGATTAAAGTTAGAATTAAGTTAAGTAGAATTTGCTTTTGAGTATTGGTTAAGTGAATGAGAGATTGATCGTATAGATTGAACAGTGAAGTATTGCTCATACTTTCTTCGAATGGATGATTTGCATTCGATGCGTAAAGTTAGCCTGAGCTTATAGTTGTGGAAGCTTAACTTCAGTCTCATTCGAGGCTTGAAAATCATTATCACACCCCTTGAAGATTGCACCCACTTTGCGTAAGCTGTCCAACAGGAGGCGAAACAAAGTGCAGTTATTCCTTTCACCGGATCTTTACTGTCTCTTAAACTCTTAGGCATAGAATAGATTCCCTAAACCCTTATCTTTTTGCTATTTCTTTTGAGATCCAAATTGAAGTCCTAATTGAAAAGCCTTCGATGATAAATCCGCCTAAGTCCCAAACTTGTGAAAATTTCTTTAACGTAAGTCCCCTTGTTTATTACCAGCAAATCACAACGCCCATTGAGCTTATCCACACGTCAAGACCTGACAAAGGAAACCTTGGAATCGCCATATGATCTTATCGCAATCTTAGCATACGCGGTGGTTTTTCAAGAGAGGATAGTGTCTCTGGACATTTTATTATGTGTGTTCGGTGGATGATAAAACGTACACCAACAGTATCATAGATGGATTGTGCCGCATCAGTATGATTCTTGGGTGCATGAATGTCATGTGTCTGAGCTCTAATTTCAGGTTGAATCAAGTAGGAGACATCATGACTGAGTGAGATATTCATCTCAATTTTGAGGGCAGGATAGATGCGATTTCATTTTTTTTGCATTCTTCATGAACAGAGGTTGAATTGGTTATGTTGTACTCATAAAAGGGTTATTCTTCTTCTAAAAGATGTGGACCTCTTTGTTCAAAGGTGCAGATCATTATTGAGTGCATAAATCAGATAAGAAAGCCATATTTTGTCCTTAGCGTTGCAATACAATAAGGCGCTTTTTTTTGTGAAGGCATTTCCAAGTTGCAAGTTTGTCAACGTAGTGCCGAAATTGACATTATAAACAGATTGAAGCAATGTTCAGTTTGTGTTTGAGAGCAAGTTGAAGAGGTTATGTGTTTGGAAGTATGCATTTTGCGTAAAATACCAGAGTTGTAGTTTTGTGACAATCATCTATGAGTTGGTGCCCACGCTGCAGTTGATGCTTCAGCAGTTCGAAGTTGGTGCTCACTTTTGTATCTTGGAGATTGCAGACTCCTGGATTGGTGCCCATTTGAAGTTAACAAAAGAAGTGTTCTGCCATGGTTTTTTACCCGAAAAGGTTTTCCACGTGATATTGGTGTTCATAGTGTCTAATGATTGCTCTTACTATTTTAATTTCTGATTCTGATGATTTTAAGTTTTAAAAAGTTTAAAATACTGATTCAACCCCCCCCCACCCCCCCGCCCCCCGGTCCGTATTTTTTGTGTGCTCTTCAATTGTATCTAATTTTAATTCCGCTATCCTCATGCGAATGAAGATGTAATAGGCTGGTGCCTTTAATTGAATGTTGTTTCTGAATATAACCTTATATGCATGCAAATTATAGGAGGCACTGTATCTGAATTTCTCAGCTTATTCATGGGTCCATCCTCTAGGCTGATTGCTGGCTCCTTGGAGCACTTTAGATCTGCTATATTCAAATTTATATGACTGCACTTCATCAATGATCCTCTAGGCTGGGTTTAATTCCCTTCATATAGTTTTTGATGTGAGAAGTTGTGCCTTCTCACTTGTGTTTTCTCTATTTAACTAGTCGCACCTCTTCAAACTAATTGCTGCTTTAAGAATTACTTAATTCTGATTTTATTAATCCTTTGACATAATAATCAAAGGCTATAAAAGAACGATGCCTTTTCATGAGGAATTGCAGCCTTTGTCAAATATAATCGCTGCTTTTTAATGGCATTTGTTTGGCTTTATTAACATCGATGCTCTCAATTTTTAGCCTTGGTTTTTAAAGACTTATTTAAGTAATTATGCCTTGGGTAATTTGCTTGTGTTTTCTTCAAGCAGCAATATCATCTTGGATGACCTTACGATGCATCCCTTGAATGAGAGTTCTTCGAGACTTGAGCGGGGGTTATTACACAATGAGTTACAATGTCATTTCCACTCGCCAAGTCATATGTAGAAGTTGCCTCATCTAAAGAGAATTTTGGCAAGTTATATTATAATAACATCGAAATCAGCACCAAAGAACCAAATAACAACATATAATAAAATAAGAACCAAATAGTTCCATTCATACATGGCGAAGAGCAGTATGAACGGGAAGAGCAATTTGAACTTTTATGCGGATGAAGATGGTGAGAGCGCTAGCGAGGACGAGGGCGGGGATGAAGGGGAGGCTTTGCTGCCTTCCTTTTCTGTTTGGCTAGAGTTTGTTGTGTTGGGTCTGTTGGCGTTTAAATTAGCACCTCTGGAGTGCTGATTGTAAACGTTCAGCTATTTCAAATGTTTTGCAACACTTCTTCGTTATTTAAAGAGGAGAAGTCCCTCTCTGCTGGGAGCAATGCGTAGGGAAGGGAAATGTAACTAAAGTTCCTATCTTTTTATGCTTCAGCGGCAGGACACAAGGGTGCACAAACACAATGCGCCGTAGCTAAGCTTTTCTCTGGTTTCTGCAGATCTCAACTACGACTAACTAGCTTCTATCTATCCAATACCTTCAAGGTAAACAGAGCATGAGGGTAAAGGAGCGGAATGGGTTGGTTGGATCACCTGAATTCGCCTCTCCAGAGAATATGACCGAGGCTCTGAACTCTCGGGTATACACCGGGATAAGGTTGGTACAAGCAAACACTCTACACGGTAAACTAGATCTGAGACCTGCCAAGGAGGAGGGACTCCTATCCGAGGTATGGGCTTAAGAAATAGTTTACTAGAAACAACAAAATCACGATGCCTTGGCCAACGAGCTTGCTAAGGAGGAGGGACTCCTATCCGAAGTATAGCTTGGAAGTCAATACATTAAACAACATCAAACGATAACTGTCAATAACAAATATCCAAGGAGGAGGGACTCCTATCCGAGGAGGGAAATGAGACAACAAGCTATTAGACACAAGACGTAGACATAACTCAAATAAGATGATCAAAATGCAAGCGCCTTCTGATATTCTTCTTCAATGCTTCATCAACTACAAAAGTTGGGAAAGCAAAGGCACGAAATCATGCACAATTACAATCGTCCAACGAACTCTCATCCAAGAGTGAACAGATATCCGCTTTCAAAGCTGTTGGCAACAATGGCGCAGCAATTTTGCATAGCAAGTAAAAGTTAAACAAATAATGAGCCCAAGGCTCTTATTTATAGAACTCAAAGGAGTGGGCAACCCCAAAATCTCCTTGAGTTAACAATGAGTTCTTGCCAATCAATTAGCAAGATTTATTCCTAAAAGGGGAAACAATCAGTTAACTGGAAAACTACTTCAGTTAACTGAAAGTCAACAAAGAGTCAACTGGAAACTACTTCAGTTGACTAAAAGCAAACTAAAGGTGAACTTAAATGTAAAGTCTCCCTCCAAAATAGACATCCACATTTAGTGGAGATCTAAGATCCACGAATCATGGAAGCCAATTAGACATCCTTAATCAGTGGGATCTGACAATGCATGATTTAAGGAAAGTGGAGTTAAACTTGGAAAGAAGCATCAAGTTAACTCCAACTGCATTTAATAGCACCTTGAGTTGACTTGGAAAGAAGCATCAAGTCAACTCAAGTATCATGAATGCCACTTGGAGGATGTATGGCGTCCTTTTGTGGTGCATTTATAGCTCGCCACTAATCAGCAGTGTCTCAATCCATTGATTGACTTCATCAGCTTCTGGGGAGTTAATGCTCTGTAGGATGATGACGTGGCGTCGGAGCATGACCTCACCCGTTGTGAGCTGATTTCCGAAGTCAATACACTGAGATGCTGCCTCTTCTAACTTGGTTGATAAAGCTGCTACCTTAGCCAGCTTGCAACCCTCTGGATCATCAAGAAAAGTGCTGCGGATGACATCCCTGAACTGGTTCTGTACAGTCACCAACTCAACGTATTCTCCTCCCTCACGCTGATATTCCATGCAAGGGAAAGATATCACCAACATTCTTGCGAAGTTGATGATAGTGGCAACCACCCTTCTGTAATCAATCAACTCTACTGAATGAGCGTCATAGGCTTTCACCTTGTACGCCAATTGTTCCTTCCAAGCAAAGAGATGTTGCTTGTTTTCCTCAGAGTATACTAATTGATATGCTAATTGCAAATCTGCAATTGTACTTTCGTCTTCAAGCCTCTTTTCTGCAATCCTTTGTTCCGACTGCTGGATCTCCACACAAAGTTCATGTGCTCTATCCCGTAACTGGTATAGGTTCGCCAGTACGCATCTACCCTTGAGAACAAACTCTTCCACCTGATTTCTCAAGTGTTTGCCAAATGTTAACAATTGCCGATGATTTTGTTCGGCGGGGAGATCTAGTAGTCCTGCTGGTAGGGCTGAGACGTTGGGTGTGCCATGTATCAAGCTGGTTATGTAAGACCTCAGTTTCTGATTTTCAGCCTTTAAGGCTGCCTTTTCTTTACCATCCTTTGCCATCCTTTCTTGTACGCTCACCGAAGCTATTCCGAGAAGGTCGGCCTCCACCTGTCGTGTAGTCTTCCCGAGGTTAAGTTGAGACAAAGTGTAGTCGTCTACTTGAACCTCGTGTATGCTTTTCTCTACTGGTGGAGCGGCAGTCTCTATGATGATCTCGCACTCTGCATTCCTTTCTATGTGAACTTGTTTCTTTAACCTCTTCGCCGACGTGTCTTGTGGGACGTGGTCGAATTCAGTAAAGTCAAGTTCATACGAGGGTTTTTCCCTCTTTCTTCCTAGGAAGCCTTCCAGCCAAATAGAATCTCGGCAAACTTCGCTAGGAGGGACGTGAGGCCCTTGAATGCTAGATGTGTGAGACTGTGCTGGAGCAATGTCTCTCGGTGGCGAATCCAAGTCGATGAGGACTTGTGTCTGCTGTGATACTGGTGATATGGGCGGCTCTATTTCCATAACAGGCACCGTTTCTGCTGCTGCTTCAACTGTTGTTGCTTCCGCCATTGGTTCAGCCACTGGTTTTTCAACAACTACTGCTGGTGGTTCCTCCGTGATAACTTCTGCTGAATCAGGGGTAGCAGTCTCTACTCTTTGTTCTGGGGCAGCAATACCCATGATTATTTCAGGACTATGTGTGGCTTTCTCCACTGGTGTCCTCTGTGTTCTAGGTTTTGACATCCTCATCCCTCGGGGAGGATTGCACCATTGCTTCTGCCTAGGTTTTCTTCTTGAAGTGGAAGGTGGTGTAGATTGAACCTGTGGCGGCTCTGTTCTGTGAGGTATCACCTTCCTTGATTTCTTGCTATCGAGATAGAGTTGGCTATTTCTAACCACTCTACTCGTTCTTTCTTCTATAGATATATCCTCTTTGGCATACCAATCCACTCTCGGGAGCAGTTGGGAGTCAACTGAATCTGCGAAAAATGAGGGGAGAATGACTTCCCCTTCATTATCTGACAGGCCCTCAATGTCTGCTGACATGAAATCAGCAATTTGTGGGAGTCTGAATCTGCTGTAGTTCCTTCTTCGCACTTCATACTCGTCTTTACAATTCACCCAATAATCTTCCATAGAAGACTTATGTGACGAGTGTTGCTCGAGGTGTGCTGCATAGAATCTTCTGGGATCATAGGATCTTCTATTAATGAGATACTTGAGGTTATACCTCGTTGTTTCTTGACCCATCATCTTTGCATCTGCCGCGAATCCACATCTATATAGTCCCATTTCCACGGGAAAGTTAACAATTGTCTTCCTCTTCAAGCGCAAGTGGATATGAACCTCGGACAACTGTCTCAGGAACTCCATGAAGACTACCCTATCCAAAGGGTGTCTTGGTAGCATGGCAGGGTGGCCAATGTAGCCATACACGTGTATGTAGGAGAATGTGGGAAATTGGATGAACCAATCCGCCCAATCCGCCATTGTCTCTCTGGCTGTCTGTGAAATACGCACGTGCATCTCATAGTTAAGCTCACGTACTGTGTGCATAGTGAAGTGATCACTTGTCTTCTTGAAGTGTCTTTCCGCTTGAGTAAACTCAAGACGTGTGAAATGTTCGTGAACTTTCTGCACACCTAAGGTTCCCACATTGTTCAATAACCTGAAATCGCCTTGGAAGGCTATCAAGTATACCAGGTAGGAGCACATGTGGAACCTATGAGCTTCCAGATACCCAGTGATTTGTCGGTGGAGTGTGTCACTGATCAAAGTGGCCCAGTCGTAATATTCCCTCCTGCCAATGATTTTAGCGATGACATAGTACATCCATGGCTGGAATTGACGACCATCTTCTTCTCCAGTGATTCTATTGAGTAGAGTGATTAACACTGCGTACTCATCTTTACATTCTCCTCGTCCCAACAACTTAGGCAAGCTTGCCCTTGTCACTTTTAGCCATTTTTCAGCCATAACCTTCTGACATTTGTCCTTGGCTGTCTCAAATGCTTTCTCACATTCCGTCACTGATATGACTTTGCTGTTAGGACATGATGGAATATCAAAACACCTTTCGATATCCTGAGGCTTTAAACTGCAAACAATTCTTCCATCTGCTGCTCTGATTTCTCTGGTGGTAGGGTTGTAATGCTTGATACAAGCAATTACAAGTTCTACGCTTTGTAGTGTGATGGGAATTGATGCGGCTTGCAGCAACCCGGATTCTTCAATATTCTGCAATGTGATTTGATTCATGCCTTCTAGCTGCTCCAAATCGACCACTGGATTTACTTGGTGTAAATTTGTGTCAACTGTTTTCAGGTAATCATGGAGTAAGACCGTCTTGGTCTCGTATTGCACCTGGGAGTACTGCATCCTGAAAAACTTAAAGATTGACTGTAATCTTGACCTAGTTCAGATGATTTTCGGAAACCCTTAAAAATAGCGCCCTGCCGAGAAGTATTTTTCCGGAAAAAATCTGGCACATGGGTTTTGTTCGTGCTTCAATGCTGAACAAACCCAGTTCCTCAGAATTTGGATTCTGAAACTTTTTCGGAAAAACCTCCAAAAATAGGGGCAGCAAGTTTGCTGATTTTGGAAAATTTGTCGAGATGGGTTTCTCTGGAAAATGATGCTGAATCTACCCAGTTAGATCTGATCTGATGTAGCCTGTTGCTTTCTCTGTCAAATGTAAGAAAACCTAAGACCAGAAGAGAGGAAATAGACAGAAGATGGATTGGAAATTTTATCTGATTCCCTGGAAAATTCTATCTCTGGATCCAATCCTCAAAGTAGCAATCCTTTCCTATATCAGATCTGCAAGAAAAATGAAGAACGGATGAAAACCTTCTTCAGATCTATCAATGGCATCCTTGAGAGCTTGTGGCCGATCTTGATCTTTTATCCTGCAAAGAAATAATGAAATGGGACGCCTTCCTCTTGAATATATATGTTTATGCTTCAGATCCACAAATTTGGGGACCTAACACAAGCTCAAAAGGTGATTTGGGCTTGATCTAAAGTTAAAAAGGTGATTTCCGCTGATCGTGGAGCCTTTTAGCCAACTTTAACTCAAAAACTCTTGACTTTAGTCAACAATTGACCCTTGACTTCCTTTAGGCATCCCTTTTGGTCTTTTGCAAGTTTTTTAAAGTATTTTCCTCCTGAAAACCCTCTGTTTGATCCTGAATCTAGCGTTGTCTGTTGATCCTGAGACGTCACGGACACATTCACTGCGGAGCTAGATCCAAACTGAAGAGAAGTGCCTGGGAGAGATGATGATAAAAAGCTGAGTTTAGGGCTCCAAAAGAATGGGCGCCTTTCCCAAGAAAAGGCGCTTTTGCTTATGCCTTAGTGATTTTTCAATCTTCGTTCTTCAGCTTTTTTGAAATGACCTCTCGTGCCTGATCTGGATTTCTCGTTGATCGGAGAGTCAGATGATTTCGCTTGATGTCTCATCAGGTACCCAGCTCTGCTTCGCCAAGAATAACTGTCTTCAGAAGACCTGGATTTCAGTTTAGGGTTCCTTTATCCAAGGGCGCCCCTCCTTGAAAAGGGCGCTTTTGCCTTTTAGCCTGATTATTTCCATCTGACAATTTGCCTACTTTGATCCAGATTATCCGTTGACTGCTCTGTCAGGTATTGATGCTTGCAGTTGCGTTTCCGAGATCTACTTGGGTTGAGAAAGATATCCTGGGAAGCCTTTTGCCATTTATCAGCATCTGGAGGTCAAGAAAGAAGGGCGCCTTTCTTTTGGAAAGGCTCTTTTTCCTTAGAACTTTGTCGTCAACTGTGGTTTCTTGATATTTTCTCAACTGCCTCTTTTTGCTTTGTCAGTAGCTGCTTGTGATCTATTTATCAGATGATCTGGATGTTTGTTTCACTGTTGAGCCAGCAATCAAACGTCGAGAATGACTGCTTCGGATTGTCTTACTGACTACATTTGATCTTCAAAGATCATGGGTGCCCCTGCTTGAAGAAGGCGCCTTTTCAACATGTGAGCAATCTCCCCTTCGTAACATTTCCAGAGTTAGTCAAATTTTGACCTTTTTCACTTTCAGGAATCTCCTTCATCAAACAGCATCTTTTTCGACCTTTTCCGCCATGGTTGTGTCGTTGAAGCTTTTGAAGCTTAGCTTTCAGCACCTGGTACTGGCCAATCTGCCATTAATGGCTGTGGAGCTCCTAACTTTGTTCCTGAAAAAGAGAAATAGACCCACCAGAGTAAAACATGTCTTTTGATGATTCTGACTTGACCAATGTGATCGTGAAACCTTTTAAGCCTATCAAAATCATTTTCGATCATTTATGGGAAGGTCCTATTTTCGGGGGTTTTCCCTGAAAATAGGGGCAAAAACCCTAATTTTCAAATTTTCAAAATTTTGCACACGTGTTCTTTGACAAAACCCACCAAGATTCTATGATTGGTTTGACCTAAAACAGACCTTTCATGGCATTTTAACAAGATTTAGCTCAATTTACACAGAATGCCAAAAAAATTATTTGGGGTACAACAGGGTGGTGGTGTCACTTTGGTGGTAGTTGTGGGCGGTTCTCCTAAGTTTACCGTTTCTCTGCAGCTACTCCTTTTGAGCGATGACTTTGGTCATTGGATTTCTTCCCCTCCTTTGGGGTTCTCTGATTGGTTTGTGGCTCTCCTTCAGGCGGTGCCTCTTCTTTGGGCACATGTGTAGGCTATCAGTGTGCCATGGTTTTGGGCCTGGTTGGTTCCACTTTGTCCCATTTTGGTGTTGTTGACTTGGCTGCTCGGTCTCGATCTTTTCGTGCAACGTTTGTGTTGCTGTGTGTTGAAGTTGTGCTCAGCGGGGGTGAAGGTGGTGTTCTCGACCTCCTGTTTCCTCTTTTGTGCAGGTCCCCTGTTGGTAGTTGGGGACAGTTCGTTGGCCTTCTGCTGTTTGTGGGTTTTGGTTTGGGCAAGGTGCTTTTGTTGGTGTGCTCCACTCTGTGTGTGGAAGCTTTTGGGGTCCCGTTGCTGACCTTTGATTCTTCCCCTTTCGTGGGGTTTGGTGGGGACTTGTGGTCTCCTGAGGTTGTGCTTCAGTTGAAGCCTATTGGTTTCGTTGTGGTGTTTGCCTTGGGCCTTGTCTAGTTGGCTCAGATGGGTGGTTTCTTTAAGTTGTTGGATGGGTTGATTTTTTCTTCTTGTATCATGTTTTTGGTGCCTATTATGCCAACGAATGTAATGTCTTTCCTTTCTACTGTCACTGGCTTTGGCCATGTTTTACAGCTGGCTTCTTTTGAGGTGGAGTCCGCTTCTATTGAAGGGGAGCCCTCTCCTTTTGAGGTGGAGATGGAGGCTGTTGAGATGGCGGAGAGATCTTCCCTCTCTTACGAGTTCCTATTGAGGTGGAGCTTGTATGTGCAGGTGAGTGTGGCTCTAGTTTGGATGGTTTTCATTTTATCCGCTCCTATAGAGGGGAGCTCTCTCTTTTTGAGGTGGAGCTTGGGTTGGTATACCAGGAGGGTTGGTGCTGCAAGTTGGCTAATGCTTCTCATTGTTCAGCTTTGTTCTCTATCTCTGTTTTGCCTTGTTGTTCTCTTTTTGTGGCTGGGAGATTGGTGAGAGGTTGGTCTGCTATGATTCAGCTGCTGCAAAATTTTGCTCCTATAATGATGAAGCCCTCCCCTATTGAGGTGGTGCTAGAGGTTCTTGGAATGGTGGAAAGTGCTTCTTGTTGTGACCTTTGCACACATCACCCCATTCAAGATGGGGACCCCCTAATTTTTGCTCCATTCTGATCTTTTGGCTTTGGTTTTCTCTCTCTCTCTCTCTCTCTCTCTCTCTCCGATGATGATGTACCCATCTTTTGAGCTTAAATGGAAATTTTGACTAAGTCTGAGAAGTTAGGGTTTAAATTCTTCAGGCCAGTTTGAGGCCAAATTGAGTGAGTGAATTTAAGTCTGAGCTTGGCATTTCAGTTAGGGGGCTTCTAGTAGGTTCCCAACAAAATTTCACTGAATTCTGACAGTTTACTATTTTTAGTAAGTACCTAATTTGGGACATTTTCTTAGCACTTTTGAAATTTTGACTGTTACACTGCATTCAGAGCACCTTAAGCTGCCTCCTGCCTGCAAATTTTGAGTTGATTCTGACAACTTGCTATTTTTAGCAATCCTGACTTCGGAGGCTATTTTTAGGGTTTGCATGTGTGCTTTTTCAATGCATGTTTGCAGAATCTTTCTCAGTTTTTGGAGACCTTCGCGATGCTATAACATGCAAGCCGAGATGATAACTTTTAGCAGTCCCAACCTCAGGAGCCATATTCAGGGTTTGCATGTCGAATTTTTCAATGCATGTCAGGATATTCTTTATGAGTTTTTCGAGAGCTTCGCAATGATGTGACATGTGAGCCAAGTTGATCATTTTTCAGGGACTTACTATTTTTGGCCAATGTTAGCATGCAGACCAATTTTCTGGGTTTTTCTGGGTTTTTTGAGATCTCTCGGGCAATGTGACATGAAAACACATCTGGCAGTCGATTGATCACTTTTTCAAGCATTTACTATTTTTAGCAAGTTCGCTCTAACAGCTCCCCGGCACTTCAGTTTCACGAACAGAGCAACATGCAACAGAAACGGGGTCAAACGGAAGTCATTTGAGGCGCATGCAAGTTAGATTAGGGTTTCCAGCATCGGGACTCAAAATGAGGGGCAAAACTCGAGAAAACTAAAAAACTGATGTATCCCATCGCGATCGGCATCTTTCAAGCAATCCGCTGGTAAAATTTGAGCACAATCTGAATACTTACTATTTATAGTAAGTCACCTCCAGAACACGGCTATAAATAGCAGGTCAGCACAGGTGGCAGGTGTGAACAGGTCGAACAGGTCATGAGGGTCACGTGGCGTGAATTTCAAATCAAGAGGGGATGCAGAAGTATGAAAATCAAGGGTTTACTAAAAATATGAGGGTCACGTGGCGCGAATTTCAAATCAAGAGGGGATGCAGAAGTATGAAAATCAAGGGTTTACTAAAAATAGAAAGTTAGGGCGAATCAGTTGCAAAATTGGCTAAATGTTCAGACAGGTTCAAAGTCATCAAGAAAATGGAAGTATCACCTGCCATATGCACCCCAGGCATCATGGAGGCCTAAAAAATTTCTAAGGCGTTTGAAATTCCTTGACCCTAGGCCTCCAATGCGCCCAAGAAGGACAAGGCATGCAAGAAATTTCTAAGTCTGATGAAAATGGAAGCTTGACCCCTCAATATGCGCCCATCATGAGCAGGAGGCATAAAAAGTTTCTAAGGCATTCAAAACTAGCAGGAGACCCCCTTGAATGTGCCCAGCTTGTGGAGTTGAGTTGAAAAATATTCTAAGGCATCAAACTCAAGTCACAAGGTGGTAAATGCGCCCATAGAATAAGATGGCTAAGAAATTTGCTAAGTGTTTTAAAATGGCATCACCACCCATGAAATGCGCCCTTGGCAAGGTGGATGCTTCAAAAAATTTCTAAGTATTTGAAACTGGCAGGCCAGCCCCCCCCAAAATGTGCCCAAAGCTGACTAGGAGGCATGAAATTTTTCCTAAGTATGAAAACTAGCATGAGGAGGGGCCAAATGCGCCCATGTTGAGGAGAGGATGGTAAAGATTTTTCTAAGTGTTGAAATGGAAGCACAAGACCCCAAATGCTCCCAAGGTTATGGAGAAGAGTTGAAAATTTTCTAAGTATCACAAGGTGGAAGCCACCTCATGGAAATGTGCCCAAGTGCTGAAGGAGAGATGAGACTTTGTTAAGGCGTTGAAACTTGAAGTCCCCACCCCTAAATGCAACCATCATGGAGATATCGACTAGAAAAAAATTCTAAGTCTAAAAAATGGAAGTTACCCCCCTCTAGTGCGCCCATGAAGTCAAGTAATGAAGAATATGCTAACCTTAGAAAATAAAATATTTTTCAGGGGTAAAAAAAAATTAAATGTACCCCTTCGTGTCTACACATGAATAATATAGCTAAAAAAATGTTTTCTGAAGGGAAATTTTTCTAGATCTTCGATTTTTTTTTAAGGGGAATAATTTTTGAAATTCTCCACACCTTACTAGAGATTTTTTAATCGGCGCCTGGTTGATGAAATTTTCCAGAGAAAATAAAGGGGTCTCAAATGTGCCAAAGGGGGAATGGATGAAGACATGAAAATTTTCTAAGGCAGGTAATGAAGCAAGAGCCATCATATGCGCCCTCAAGATGAAGTGTCAAGAAGATAGACAAGATAGGTGAATAAAATGGCTAAGGCAAGAAGATGAAAACATCAAGACGATATACGTCCCAGCTCACAGATGTTAAATGCGCCCGTGATGAAAGGCTATGAAGAAAGCAGGGTTTGCTAGAGAAAAATGGTGAACTCTACCGAATCTAGAGATCGAGTTTGAAAATCAAAACATGGAGATCAGGTAAGTGAAGAGATTTTATATTATAAAGTGTTTTGATGCTCTTCTCTTTATTTGTTTTGCAGGTTGAACGTCGGGACCAAAGAGTGATGACTTGAGGTGATGGAACAGATACTCCAAGACAACGTTACAACCTTGTAAAAGGAAAAATTATGTGTTTCGAGCTCCTCCATGAGATCTCAGTGGCACACAAATCATGAAGAAAGATGCTGGAAGAAATGGCTAAGTGTTGGAACTTCTCCTCAAAGACTAAATATGCAACCAAACCTAGGGAGGCAGGTGGCAAAGAAGAAATGGTCGAGTCCAGGGCAAGAAAATCCTCCAAGATCAGGGTGGAAAAATAATGAAGGCCCAGGCAAGCACTTCAGAGTTAAAGAACAAAAGCTAAAGGGAAAATCATCATCGAACAGGAAAAAGGGGTTGCAGTCTTGGAATTGAGAACATACCTGCCATGTCAGTGCCAGAAGTTGAAGCTGTGTTGGTCAGATTCATCGAATTTGTAGTGGTAACACATTTCTGGACGGGAATCTTCTGGAAGGTGGTGGGCATTAATTGCTCATAGTGATCAAAGGGAGGGAGTGGGCACTCTGTGCTCATTTATTATCCCACTCCTCTCTTTGGCAATTTTTAGGGTAGAATCTTCACTAGGGCATAAGTGGCACAATCTGGGCCATCCATCTGATTGTAATTTGAGTCGTCCATTGGACTTGGCCAGCCATAAAAGGGGCATCCCCCCTCATTTGTAATTCATTAGATTAGATTAGAGATCAGAGAATAGCAGAGCATAGAGAGACAGTTAGCATAGTTTGATAGCATAGCTTAGATTGAAGAGGAAGGAAAGCTTTCTCATTGAATGCTTTGTAAGAAGTTGTTGTGAACACTCTCATAATAAAAAGAGTTTTCATTGATGGTGATTTCTTCTTTTGTTGTGAGTAGCTAGCAAGGCTCCTTCGTCCTTCCAAATCACTTAGCATTTTAAAGTAGAACTTAAAGTACAATAAATTTCATTTCATACAAGTAGATAGTAATTGTGGAATGCGGTGTTTAATCTAAGCAAGCTACGTTTAAATCCATACCACTAGCGAGCTTACTGATAGTAAGTTTGCCTTGCGTGGTCGACTAGAACATTTCGGACTTAACTTCAATTATGATTGGCATGTTTGTATGCTTCGTCGTTATGGTATTTACATGTTGAATTGTAATTTGAACATCCTTAGCCACTCCCTTGAAGATTGCACCGACTTCGTGGAAGTTGTCTGAAGCGAGGCAAAGCGAAGTCTGGTTGAAGTTTGTTGAAGTTGATCTCCACATCCCGCATTTAGGTTAGAATATAGATTTTCTAATCCCTACAGCCATTCCATTCCGCAATTTTTTGGTTAGTATTAGGAAACTTGTGCTACATTGACAAACCTTCCGAGTCACGTGAAATTCCCTTTCACTTAGTCCATTGTCTGTTGCCGAACAATTGCGTAAGTCCCCTCATGATACTAGCAAATCACAACGAACCAACTAAGACTACTCCACTGCATAACGGAACCTTGGAGTTGAACGTATGAACTTTCTTGCAATCTTAGCATGCGGAATACTTTGATCAAGAGAGAACAAAGTAGCCGTTGGACACTTTATTCTGCTGTTTGGTGTAGGTCACAAAACACACATCAACACTTCTCTCCTTTGCTGGTTGGAGTATGCATGCTCTGGAGGGAGATTTCTTTGGTAGTTCTGGTCCCCACTTCTTCCTCTCCTGTAGAGGGGAGCCCTATCCTTTTGTGGTGGTTTCGGGGTTGGTGCCAAATTAGTTGGTGCATTTTGTAGAACGTTTCTTTGCAACAATTGGCAATTGGTGATTCTTACCCCTCTTTTGTGGGAATCTATTAGGCTCAGTTTTGAGCGGAAGTTCTGCTATAGTCCAGTTGCTGCAGGTGGTTTGTGGCCTGGTTGTTTCAGGCAAGTCTTTAGAGATTGTTGTGTTGTGGGTTGTTTCTTGGCTCAAAGCTTTGTTGCTTCTTTGTCCTTGACTTAGGACTGTTGTTTGCCCTAATTGTTTTCTTGCTCCTGGTTTTGGTGCCAGGATTGGCTTGTTAGTTTGTCTTTGACTTAGGACTGCTATTGGTTCTGACTGTTTTGTCATGCTTGGTTATCTGGTGACCAAGTGTTGTTAGTGTTTTTGCTATGTACTGCAGTGTTTCCGTTGGTGTTGTTTTTCTATTGTGTTGGCAAAGTTTGAGATTTTGTTGTTTGGAAGTGTCCTTTTCTTAGCTCTGTAAAAGGTTCTTGGTCCTTTCAAAACCTTGCTTACCTTATCAAAAACATCTAAATCAGCACACTTTCCTCGTCAAGTTATATTATATTATTATAAGTTATATTAAATCCCAATTCCTCATCACCCCCTAATTATAATCAAGTTTCTCATGTGACGAGATCCCAATAACGAGTGGGGATCTAGGAATGGAGACCCTAATCGAGTTAATGGGCAGTCCCCCTCATGAGGCTCTAGGAACAACACCCCAAGCAGGCTCGAGGGGCAATGCTTCTCGTGGGGGTTTTCATATTGCAAGCAAACTTTGAAACCACACAAACCTTCATGGTGCACATCATTTTCACAAATTTATCACTTAAGGGTGAAATTAGGTATTTAATACTTTTTTGTTTATAAAAATGATTTTTTCATTTTTGTTTTTCTATTTAGGTGGCCCTTGGGTCCCTGTAAAATCCCACCCTTATTTTTTCCAAAAAACTTCACAACTTGCACCCGTTAGCGTCAGCCCAAAATGTAATGATAAACAAATTGGAAAGCAACCCTTCACTTTTTGATCACCCAAATCCCGAAGTGAGCAAGGTGAGAGAGCATACGGTGTAAGGGGATCTTTGCAAATACAGAAAGTGATTAAACTAATTGAAAGAACATCTTCCACTTTCTAATCACCAAGATCCCAGTGTGGGCAAGGTGAGAGCATACGATGGTTGGCTTACATTTAAGAACTTGGCTAAGCTACCACTTCTTCAATGGGGTGAGTAGTAATATCAACACTGAAAGTAAACAAGTAAAGCTATTGGCGGCAAACCAACCAATAGGGAAAGTAAAGCACTTGGCGAAAAAACCAACCACTTCCACTTTTCAGCGGGCTACAAGAAATGAAATAGGGAAATCTTGACCACTTATTCAACGGGAGTGAAGTACAATAAGCAAAGGCTCAACCGCTTCTTCAACTTGAGCAACCACTTGTTCAATGGGATCAATAATTAAGCAAATACAAGAGCATTCACCAATGGTACTACTGATGGTGTTACAATGAGCTCCACATAAACATATCAGATCATTACATACTGCTGCTACGGGAGGTAAATGATAGAAAAGTGAAGTATAACACCCTCCCTAGATGATAGAAAGTAAGTATGTGAGCACTCCAACAAAATAGAACAAATATACCTGAAAGCAAGTCCATTGGAGATCAATAGACGGACAAATTGGAAGCTACAATAGGTCTGATATGCAAGTACAGCGGGTCTGAAACTCAAATCAGCAACCATCAAATCTCCATAACTTCGCTACTCAACGAGATTGACTCAAATCAACTTGCAGATGGACCCTCATTACTAGGTGTCCAATTCAAGATAGCAAGCCACCACAGCCAACTATGAAAATCAATGGCACAAATCCCAATGCACCAGCAACAAGGTGGTACAGCCCTCAAGGTAGGTCGACCAGCATTATTAAATCAAGCACTCCACCAAAAACCATCAAATCTCAAGCATAGGGGCACCCAAGGCAATAGAATGGATTGGTCCAATTCCCAAAACCAAGTCTCCAACGTCTCCTCAGCTGCAACACAACATGATATGGCCTAGGGCATAGAAGATGTATGGTCGGCAGCATAGAACTTCAGTAAATCACTCTTCAAAACACCTCCAATCTCTACCAAATCATTATCACACCAAAACATATAGCAAGAAAGCATAAGAACATTCCATAACCAAGAACAAACTGAAAAATCTTTCACCAATATCTCCAATGGTGACTCTTGCAGTGAAGCCACTCCAAAGTCCAGCTAGGGAGCATCTCTCAACTCCAAAACTAGAGCAACTTTGAAGGTTTTCGTCTCCAAAGCCCTTGAGCGGATTCAATCCTCACTCCAACAACATTTTGTTATCATAAATCAACATAAGAAAATGAGAGCAAATGAAGGCATTATATAACCTTGAGACCCAAAATTTTGAATTCACTTTTCCATGTCAAATGGGACGCCCCATTTTGGAGAAATATTATATTTTATTAAAACACTCAACTCCTTCACTTTGGGCATCCAAATTAGAATATGCAATAATTTATCATTTAAATGCTAAAGTTCCTCAATTTGGCATCCAACATAACATTCCCCTTTTTAAAAACAACTTAAGTTGATCATCCTAGGCATGGGGGGCCAAAAGCAACATAAAATTATTAAATGACTTAAGTTATTTTTGCTTTTTCCAACTCCAAGAACGGTGGAAGCCAAAACTGCCAAAAGTAACTAGACTCAGCACTGAAATTGCCAACACTGCTAAAACAAGAAACCCTACTTTGGAAAGCTGCCAACACTAATACCAAAAATAGCACTTACTAAAAATAGCATAATGCTAAAAATAGTAAGTGACTCCAAACTCCATATGAGCACATTCTAGGTAGCCATTGTAACCTAAGTTACCGATTCGCCATACTAAGCCTCCGGATACGATACGGTACGATTCGGATACGAGATTCAGATTCGGTACGATACAGATTCGGCCAGGATTCGAAATTTTCCCTGTGGATACGTTTTAGATTCGAGGCTTCACTGCGGATTCTTCCAGGATACGGCGCGACGAATCCGAGCAGAATCCGCGACGTTTTTGCACGTCAAAACGCCCAGTCCGCAAAAAACGTGTTTTTTTAATCATTTTTTAATATTATTTTGACCGGATGTTGACTTCTAAACATTTTAATATTCATTGCAACCCTAATTTCGACCTCCAAACACACTAAATAGGTAAAAACAATTTCATTTTAACAATTTGTGAAAGAAAAACGAGTTTTTTTGCCTCCATTGCTGAACTTGCTCTCTTGCTTGCACAAGCTCGAATAGAGTTGAAGGCTGATCGTTGGTTGTTCAAGGTTGATTGTTGTGCTATTCCTAAGCACTTGCAAGTGTTTGCCAAGATTCAAGAAGACTGTAGAGCAAGATTTGTTCAAAAAAGGTAGGTTTCTTTGAAATTTTTTGATTTTTTTCTTACATTTTTTTTAAGTTTAACAAATGAACTATTTTGTTTTGTTTTTATTGTATTACTTTTGTTGATTGTTCTCATTCTTTTAAATTTTTTAGTTTCAAATTTCAATACCAAAATTATTTCAATCTATTGTGCCTTGGCCCTTAGGTATTACAATGGCATCTGCTTCTAATTCAGGCCAATCTCGTTTCAAAATAAGTGCAACCTCTCCCCTTTGGAAATATGTAGAAATGGTTCAACAATGTCCAGGTGGTGGAGTATTTGTTTGGATTTGTGGTCATTGCAAAATTCAATACACGAGCTCATACAATCGAGTGAAAGCCCACTTGTGTAGTATCCGTGATATTGGCATCAAACCTTGTCCGGGACCTCCAGAAGGTGATGGCAAAGGCCTTGCAGATGACATAGTGTTGAAATATATTGCTGAGCAAGAAAAAGCAGATCAAAAAGCTACTAGTCTTAAAAAAAACCATCCTTTGAAGAAAGGATCTCAATCCATGAAACCCCCTACACCACCTACTTATATTCCACCTACAGAAAGCCATCCATTTATGAACATCCCTCAAGAGCAAACCGTGCCCTCATCAAATAAAAGATCTAAGGGACCGTTGGAAGTTTCATTTCAGAATGAGGCAAGAGAGATTGCTGATCAAGACATAGCAAGATGTGTCTATGCCAATGGATTGGCATTCAACGTTGTTCGTTCACCATATTGGCAAAAAATGGTGAAATCTATTAATGAGGCTCCAAAGGGGTATAAGGGCCCAGGTTTTGAGAAGGTGCATTGCACCTTATTGGAGAAAGAGGTGAAACATGTAGCAGACTCTTTGAAGCCCATAAGGGATTCATGGATTGAAACAGGGGTGACCATCGTTTCTGATGGATGGAAAGATGCAAAAAATCGCCCATTGATCAATGTTATTGCCGTGTCCCCTAAAGGGGCAATGTTTTTGAGAGCAGTGGATTGTGAGGGACAGGTGAAAGATGGTCCATTTATTGCTAACATCCTTTGCCAAGCCATTGAAGAAGTGGGCCATCAAAATGTTGTGCAAGTTGTAACCGACAATGCCAAAAATTGTAGGGCTGCTGGGTTATTGATTGAGAAGTATCCACACATTTTTTGGACACCTTGTGCTGTCCACTCCCTCAATCTAATGCTACAAAAAATTGGATCCAAAATTGAGTGGATCAAACAGGTGTATGCTGAGGGCGAAGACATCCAGATGTTTGTCACCAACCACCATATGACACAAGGAATATTTAGACAATTCTCAAAATTGGAATTGTTGAAGGTAAGTTAATTGAAATTCTCAATATTCTTAAATTTTTAGTTTTCTTTTAATTTTAAATTTTGATTTTGTAAATTTAAATTACATTTTTATTTTTATTTTGATTTCCAAACAGGTTGCAGAGACCCGTTTTGCCTCCAACAAAATTGTGTTGAGACGACTTATAAAGGTTCGTGAGGCACTTTGTGCCATGGTAATCAGCCCTAATTGGGCCATATGGAAGCAATCTAGCAGTGAAAGGGCAAATAGGATCAAGCAAAGGATCCTAGATGATTGTTTGTGGGATCGTGTTGAGTACCTGGTCAGTTTCACTGAGCCTATACTGAGCATGATCCGTTACACAGACATGGATAGACCTTGTTTGGGAGAAGTATATGATGGTATCGACTCAATGATTGAGAAGATGAAAACCATCATCAATGCAAAAGAGGAAGATCCTGATGAAAAGTTCTTCAAAGAGCTACAGGAAATCATGGTTGATAGATGGAACAAAATGACCACTCCATTGCATCTTCTTGCTTTTGCATTGAGTCCCAAATATTATAGTCCTGAGCTTCTTTCTGTTACATCAAGAGTTGCTCCATATAGGGATGTTGAAGTGGCTCAAGGTTACAAGGCAGCAATTCGGAGACTCTTCACTGATCGTGACCAACGTGATCGAGTGAGGGCTGAGTTCATGGCTTTTGCATGCTCCGGTAGTGTTGCTCAGAATCTTGATGCTCTTCGAGACAAGTACAGGGTAGATGGTCATAGTTGGTGGTACTTCCATGGGCAAGAATACATGCACATCCAACCAATTGCAATAAAAATATTATCCCAAGTAAGTTTTATATTTTGTAATTTTAATTTTAATTTATAATTTTATATTAATTAATAATTCTGTTTAGTTAAATTTTGTAACTCTTAGCTATTTAATTTGGTCTCGACTCTTAATAGGTTGCTAGTTCATCTTCTTCAGAGAGGAATTGGAGCACATACTCCTTCATCCACTCAATAAAACGCAATAGGCTGCATTCAAAAAAGGCAGAGGACTTGGTGTATGTGCATTCAAACTTGCGCCTCCTTACACACAAGCAAAGTTCCTACAAAGAAGGAGACACAAGGAGGTGGGATATTGAGCCAGAGCAGCTTGACTTGGATGCTTCCACAAGTCACTTAGCTGCACTTGATATTGATGATGAGTATGAGTCTGGAGCAGCTACTGATCGTGAGAGTGGTAGTGTCGGTGCTACTGCTATTGCTAGTGGCAGTGCTTGTGCGAGTGCCATGAATGCTATTTGTGGTTCTACGCAAAATGTAGCATCTAATAATGCTAGTTTGTTTGATAATGATGACCCATATGATTCAGATTGATCAATGATCAATAATGGCTGATTGTAAACGTTTGACATTTTATGTTCGAACTTTAATTTATAATTTTATATCATGACAATCGAGTAATCACTAATATTTTAATATTTGACTTAGTGACTATGAAAGTGGTGATGTATTTTTGCTATGTTATTAGACTATTAATATGGTGGTGTATTCTGAACTTAATTACTACTGCAAATATGTATATATTTCTGATTTTTATATGTTTTTTGTATTGCCGTACCCAAGCTGTACCCAAACCCAAAAAAAAAAATTTTGCCAAATCCCGTACCGGATTCGCGTACCTGTACCTGAATCCAAAAACGAATCGGTAACTTAGATTGTAACTTACTAAAAATAGTAGTTACTGCCCACCAAAGCTCTCAAAAAACCTAAAAAGACCCAGAAACCCTTCTAACAAACTCCTACAACAAGCCCCTGAAAAGCTAACAAGAAACCTCCAAAATTTAGGAAACCCTAAAAATGCCTCCAAATAGCCCACGGGACTCCGAAAAATGGGCTATTGGCCACTAAAAAAGCATAGGGCTAAAAAGGGGGCATTACAGTCCCCTCGGGTTCACCCAAGAGGGACCTAGGCGAACCCAAGCCACTCCCATCACAAAACCAATACCCAAACCAATTTGGTACAAGATCAAGACCCTAAGGGAGTGTACCAAATAACTTAGGTGGCAAGTTAATGATTAGTGCTCGTCAAATCTATAGCACAAGAAAAATAGTTGGACACATGAAAAACTGCAAAAAAACCACTAAAAAAAGGCATTTTCTAGCTTTCTAAGCCCTATCCACCCAAAGTAAACAACCACACTAACATTTCAGCATTGTTGAGCAAATTGGATGGATTTTATGGTGGATTCTAAGGACTATGTGATCTTGAAAGATTTTATTGTGAAAGCATGCTGCTCCTCAACCCCACTAGGGGCACAACCTTTAGACACCCATGAGAGTCCTATCCCTCAACCCGACTAGGGGCTCTACCCCCAAACTCATTTGACACATTTTCTACCTATATTTTGCATAAAATTTATAGTTTTTCAGAATTTGAGTATTTTTTAAATTGTTGAGTTTTGCCAAGTCAGAAAATTATGGTTTGGCAAGTCCAAGTATGTGAACTATGCATATACACATACTCATATTCAATATAGAACAAGATATACATACATGCAACGTATTCTTGTTGTATGTCTGTGCATAGGTATATATACATATACATATATATAACTATACATATACATATACATATATGTGCATAGGTATATATACATATACATATATGTGTGTGTATATATATATATATACATATGTGTGTGTATATAAATACACACACACACACATATAAAGGTGAGTATGAATGAACAAAGTGGTAGGTATTTAGATACAAATCAATGGGCAGATTCAATAGTATGTGTTCTAACAAGGTGAAGCGCCATGTCTCTTAATAGTGATGATTAATAACTAATCACATAATTCAATAAGTATATGGCATTCCCTCCCTAGTTGCAAAAGCTTTGATCTCAAAATACTAGTCGAATATGAAAACCAAAATGACTTTGATAAGTTGCAAGAATAGATATGCATGGAATCAAGATCAATCTATGCAAGATCAAACTTGATGGGGATTGCAGAAAATCACCCACGACATTTGACCAGAAAACCCTTGATTTTTTCTTAAAAAATGAGCAAAAACAAGCCACGAATTTTGTCACAAAACTTTGCCAAAAACCCTCAAATCCTCAAAAAAAAATCCTTGTGATTTTTAAAAGTCGAAAAAACGTTCGATTTTTTGATAAAAATCGAACAAAAATATCTTTAAAAATTTCCAAAAAATTAGCCTATGCTCTGATACCATGAAATGGTAATTGATTATCATTATTAAACAAGGAGAGGAATACTCCTTTAATAATAGTTTACAAGACAATGTTTCTAAAAAGAAACAATTGAGAACAAAAACAATAAACTGAAAGTTGCTAAAACTAACTAAAGTAAACTAACAACTAAGATGACCATTAAATATTACAATATTACTTTAAAAGAATCATGAAAAAGAGTTTAAGCCACTAGCCTTGAAAAAAAATTCTAACCAATTACAAATTTGGCAAAATGCCAACAATTGATCTCATAGCCCCAAGTCACAAGAATGAAGGCTCTGATTCCACTTGCCGCACACCTATTAGGTACATACATGATAAGAATGTAAAATATTTATATTGAATATTGAATAAGAATATAATAGTAGAAAGGTCAATAAGAATGAATAAGGTGATAGATAATTTATATACTATATTCAATAGGATGTCCTATGAAAGTAACATATCATATCTCCTAGTAATGACAATTAATCCACTGTCCACCAAGTTTTCAAGATGGGGACGAGGATGGTAGGAAATAACGGAATGCATTTTTGGGACGACAATGGATATGAGGCTGTTTTTCAAGGGACGACAAAGGGCAGCAATTTTTAAAAAAAAAAATTCAAATATAAAAAAATTCAAATATTCATATGATAAGATATTCACCATATTCATTATAATAATTTAAATAAACTTAAATACAAAAATTTAAATAAATTAAAAATTAAAAATCAAATTCAAATCTAACCTAGAACTTAAATAAATTTAAATTATGTATTAATAAAGTTATAAATATTAATATATATTATAAATAAGTTAATATATAATGATTACAAATAAAATTAATTTTAATTAAGTTATTAAATTATTTAATTAAACAAAAACTTTACATAAATATAATTTATTTATAAATATTAATATATATACTCATTTTTTAAATTATTAACATTACATTATTCCCTCCTACCCTTCCATTTACCTTTATTCGATTGGCCAAAAAGCAATACCATCATTTCTATACCTTTTAAAAGTAAATTTAAAAAGTCTTTGTTGGGCACCCCACACAAACTCAATTATACTAGTCTCCAAACCAAGAAAAACTTAATAAATTTAATGAAGAATAGGACGGAACAAAGTCCTTAAACTAACATGATACAGTGATTGTATTAGAAATTGTGGAAATAATAATGGAGTGCAAAATAGCAGTAGGAGAGTCCAGTCTCTAAAAGATTTTGGACAAAGATTAGACCTTCCTTTTTGCACAAGGGTTGCGCACTATGAGTAACGCGTACATGGACAGCACCAACAACGGAATCTCACCATTTGGTTCACAATATTGTTGCCCCCGTTGCAGCGTAGAGCCACCAAAATGACCATTGTGCTTTCATTAACACGAGAACCGTACATCTTTTGTATTTTTGGGCAGGGACAGTTGATCGTCCCCAACATTTCCTTGACATTTTGGAGACATTTTTGTGTGCAGCAAGGGTTATGGGACAGCACAGGGACGTTTCCAAGGCGTCCCATCATCCCTGAAACATCCATTTTACAAGGATACCTTAAAAAGGGGCAAGGGATGCATCCCCAGTTTTCCTTGCAATTAATAACTTTTCATGTGATCAATTAAGTATATATCATGTGGCATGTTACGAATAGCAATGTAAATATGGATTCCTCTCTAATAATACGATGGATTCTCAATACGAAAAAATCACAATTCCTCAAGTAACTATCATCCAAAATTTCATCAAACAACATTATATTCAAAAATGTTAGGGAATAGTGAGAGGCTCATAGCAATCGCACACACAATTCCAATAATGATTAACTAATACAAAAATTTAAATACCCTATCATTTTCTTTAACTTAAAAAGTTTTATCATGTTTATGCAATGTTTATCTTCCAAAAGTGCATCAAAAATGTATAAGGCCAACAGCCCTTCTCGTGTACATCCTAAAGTCACAATCTGGTCATCTAAGCATTAAACGTTTGTCCAAAGCTATATTTTGGTCCCCCAATATCTCCAATCCTTAACTTTGTTTGTAGCTGCAATTTGGTTGCCTAATACTCCAATAACAGACCTTTATCTCAAGCTGCAGTTTGGCTGTAACACCTCTAGTTCAACATTTGATCTTCTCCTCGTCCCAAGAGACTTCTTAATCATTATCCTTCATACTCATGAATGGCCCTAGCATATTTCTTTCTTGTTACACTTCAAGTTCATGCTAAAATCACCTTGATGCATCGACAGACTTCCAAACTCGGATTTTCATTTAACAAATAATATGAACACTTTAAAATTGATAACATTATCTTCATTATCAAGGATTGGCGATATTTAAAAATACCTCAAGGAGATTGCCAGATCACTAGGGGACAAGTTATCCTATGTCAACCCCAAAGAGAAACCGGCTTCACAATTCTTCTAATGATCAGCAAACAATAGTCAAGCATGCAAATGTCCTACTTGCTGATCTTGAAGCAAAATTTTGATTTTTTGTACTCAATTCAAAGTGTTCCTATATGAATACTCATTGAAATGCTAGGATGATTGGATGTTCTAGGATGTCAATTAATATTCAAATGAGTATCTTTAGCTACCACTACATAGTAATACTCGTGTGAAACGTGTACCAAGTCAGACCAAGGCAAGAATACATGGGAGCAATAGGATCTAAGGAAAGGATGGATGTCCAAACATGGGGGAAATGATAGCTGCAATTATTGGTAGACTTTATCCACAGTTAATATATAATTGTAGATGTGAGAAAAGTAGCTTGTACTTGATTAGTTTTTAGTGGTTTTAAAGTTGATTTAAAGAAGAATGCATAGAAAAACATACAGTTCCTTAAAAAAATCTCTATAAATCATGTTTTTTTAAAGTGCCAAGTCTGAGTACGAGTCCAAGATCGGCCTCCCAAGTCTGAGTCTAGTAACCATGGTATAAAGTGTATTCTAAGTTATTTCTAACATTATGTCTTAACATTATATTATAACTAATAAGTTATAATACTTTCTACAGGTCCTACTTGTCATTCTATGTACTATCAGTTCAGAAGCCATTGCTATTGCTTGGAACCCTGCAGAGAGACAGCACACCAAGCATATTGAGATCCACATTCACTTCATCAGGTACTGCATTCAGGATAGCCATCTGTAGTTGAGTTGTCATTTGGATGGATAAGAAGTGATTCCCTTCCTTTCAGGGGAATTACTGAGTAAATGTCATCTTCCTGGAAGCCCTCCAAGCAGCGATTTAGGTCAGATTCTAGAGTGAATGTATATCCCTCTTAACATGATCTGCATATAATCCTTAATTAATGAAGTACATTGTATATGTTTTGGCCCTAGAGACTCTAATTTCTACAATGTTAATATAATGGGTATTTATAAGAGCCTATGCCCACCAATTTATCATATACAGTTCTAATTTTATCCTCCTATATTGAGTATATTACAATATTGTGATCTTAGAATCCTCTGGAATTCCATTGTATTTTGTAATCTACATTGCATTTTTGAATTATCTTTATCAGTTAATTATAAAATATTGCACTCAACAGTAATAACTTTAAAATACATTTGAGCAAAGAAGAGAGAAACTCACGGAATCTGGGGTCCATTTTCACTCGGCTCAGGAGCAAGACCTCCCACAAGCGGTGATAGATCTTTCTACAATTCAAACCACACTCCAATCAGTCAAAACAAGTACATGGACACTTTCAATTCTCTAAACAAACACATAATCACCTACAACCAAGTTAAAATTATTAACTGAGGAAAGAGGTACCTGTACAGCCTCTAAGCCAATACAACTATGATATTCATCTAAGAAGATCTGTTACAGCAATTGCACGTTAGATGAATCTCAAAGCTGAGATAACAAGGAAATTAAGATCAAAATAAAGCATGTATCATGGCCTGCGCTTACCATAATCAGTCGACCTGCTTTTGCAGTTTCTACAATTTGCCATTGTCCTTCCTCTGATGAGAA